>CAUYON010115963.1:0-16747 GCA_963573935.1 Arctocebus calabarensis | reverse complement strand
TTCCTGGGTTGGTGGGCATTTATGCTGTTTCCAAATTTTGGTGATTGTAAATTGAGCTGCAATAAATAGCCTAGTGCAAGTGTCCTTATGATAAAAGGATTTTTTTCCTTCTGGGTAGATGCCCAGTAATGGGATTGCAGGATCAAATGGGAGGTCTAGCTTGGGTTCTTTGAGAATTCTCCATACTTCCTTCCAAAAAGGTTGTATCAGTTTGCAGTCCCACCCGCAGTGTAAAAGTGTTCCCTTCTCTCCACATCCATGCCAGCATCTGCAGTTTTGAGATTTTGTGATGTGGGCCATTCTCACTGGAGTTAGATGGTATCTCAGGGTAGTTTTGATTTGCATTTCTCTAATAATTAGGGACGATGAGCGTTTTTTCATGTTTGTTAGCCATTCGTCTGTCTTCTTTAAAGAAGGTTCTATTCATGTCTCTTGCCCATTGATATATGGGATTGTTGCCTTTTTTCATGTAGATTAATTTGAGTTCTGTATAGATCCTAGTTATCAAGCTTTTGTCTGATTCGAAATATGCAAATATCCTTTCCCATTGGGTAGGATGTCTATTTGCTTTGGTTGTTGTCTCCTTAGCTGTAAAGCCTACTGAGTTTAATTAAGTCCCATTTGTTTATTTTTGTTGTTGTTGCATTTGCCATGGCAGTCTTCTTCATGAAGTTTTTCCCCAGGCCGATAGCTTCCAGTGTTTTTCCTATGCTTTCTTTCAGGATTTTTATTGTGTCATGCCTTAAATTTAAGTCCTTTATCCAACTTTAGTCAATTATTGTGAGTGGAGACAGGTGTGGGTCCAGTTTCAGTCTTTTACAACCTGGATGGAAGTGGAACACATTATTCTTAATAAAGCATCACAAGAATGGAGAAGCATGAATCCTATGTACTCTGTTTTGATATGAGGACAATTAATGACAATTAATGACACAGTGGGGGTAAGGGAAGGGGAGAGCAGAGAGAGAAAGAATGAGGGAGGAGTGAGGAAAGGAAGAGCAGGGAGAGGGAAGGAGCGAGGGGGATGGGGTCTTGGTGTGTGCCACACCTTTTGGGGGCAAAACACGATTGTAAGAAGGACTTTACCCAACAAATGCAATCAGTATAACATGGTTTCTCGTACCCTCAATGAATCCCCAACAACAACAAGAAAATAAACAACAACAAAAAAATAAAGGTGAGCTTTAAATCTGATTTCACTCTGTTTTGAATGGCTTTAAGGAAAGGTTCAGGTATATTAAATTGTATATTTCCTGAAAGATTAATGAGTATTACTTTCAAATTTTATTGGAAGATGTATCTTTTAAAATATAATTATATTATCAAATATGTTGGTTAGAAAACTTAATTTGCAGCAATTATACACTCCTAAGTATTAGAAGTTTTTGAAGATACACCATTATATTCGAAATTTGTTTTCTTACAAACATAATTTTAAGTACAACTGAAGAAATTTTCTAACAGTGAAGCGGTATTTGAAATGTTTGATTCTTTATACATTCATTTCTTAAACCTCTACTATTCTAGGACTAGTCCTTTGAAAGCATGGCTAAAACTGAGAGAGGTTGTCACTTGTCTAAAATTGTTCTTTCCATAAACGAGTCTTTATTAATACTGAATGTAGTCCCCCTTTGTCTCTATTTGTGATTCTCTTGAAGGCCTTTCATTCTGAAAGGGGTTGCATTGAATCTAGAGATCAAGTTGGGAAGAACTTACATTTTTTTCAGTATTGAACCTACCTATTCACAAGCATAGAATATCTCTCCATTTGTGTGTATAATTAGAGATTGTAGTTTTCTTCGTATATGTATTGTATACATTTTGTTAGTTTTATTGGTGCAGCGCATATAGTCTATGGCTAGGAGTGATAGTTACAAGAAATACCCATATAGCTCAATAACGGAACCTTGGTGAAAAGGGCATGGAGAGGGTTTTAGCTCTCCTAACAAGCATGAGAGCTCACGAGATGAGAGCAGTGGTGAATTGGCAGTCTCTACACCTGTGGTGTTGAAAAGCACGAGATTAGCCTTATATTAGGCTGGAGGAGAAGGCAGTCAAAGAGCATGTACATTCTCTATCATGGACTCGCTTATTCTGACTCTGTCTCCTCTCCTGCCTGCAGAACGCCAGCATGGCATCTCTCTGCTGAAGATTACTAAGCTCTACTAAAGACTAAGATCTGTCTTTCTAAGAAGACTGCTTAACTCTAAGACTCTCTCTCCAGCTAAAAAGTAGATAGCCCTCAGGCACCTAAGAGACACTGAACCTGAGCAAGGTAACTTAGCAGTCCGCGTCCAGAACCTAGTTAAGTCCAGCCCAGACCTGGAGTCCTGGCCCCTGACAAGAGGTGTCAGAAGTGACATGTGACAATTTATACCTAATAATACCAATTTATACCAATACCAATTTATACCACTTCTCATTTTGAGAGGTGCTAATGTAACTAGTGTTGTTTTAAATTTCAGATTCTACTGTTCATTGCTGGTATATAGGATAGTAATTGACCTTTGTATATTTACTGTATATTCTGAAACCGTGCTAAAGTAACTTATTAGTTGCAGGACTTTATTTTTTGCCAATATTTTTGGATTTTATGCCAGACAGTCATTTTGTGTATGAGCAAGCGTAGTATTATTTCCTTCCTTCTTTCCTTCCTTTCTTCCCTCTCTCCTTTGCTTTTTCCCTTCCCTTTCCCTTTCCGTCTGTCATTTTATCTATGAGCAAAGGTACTATTATTTCCTTCCTCCCTCCCTCCCTCCTTTCTTCCTTCCTCAGACTTCCACAATGGTGTTGAAAGGGAGTGGATCTCAGTAGAAAAGCTTTGAGTTTCTTACCATTAATGTGATATTACCTATAGCTTTTTGTAGTTTATTTTGTTAGTTGGTTGAGGAAGTTCTCTCTATTCTTGGTTTACTGAGAACTTTTATCATAAATGTACGTTGGTTTATGTCAAGTGCTTTTTCCTGCCTTTATTGATAGGAGCACGTGATTTTTCTTCTTTACCCTATTGATGTGAAAGGTCACAGTAATTGATTTTCAGATGGTGAACTAGCCTTGCATACCAGAGATAGATGTATATTTTTTTTTTATAGATTGTTGGATTTGATTTGCTGTTTTTTATTTGCATTTATTTAAATATGGTTCTCAAAATACTTGAGTGAGATCAGGCTTCCTTTGGTAAACAAAGGACTTGAAAATAATATTTTATAAATGAACAGGTAAAGTCCTCAGTTCATCCATGACACTGGTGGTGTAGTGTTCCCTTTTTTTATCTTCTACTTTGAAGCACCCATTTCTTTTCATACAGTCTAAAAGTTAAAAGGACAAAAGCACATTTGTGGTGGAATGTACTGTCACTTGCTGATGACTCCTTGGAATATCATTATCCCCTTGTAGCAGCTTTAAGAAATACTGCCTTTTAAGGCTTACATAGCGTAAGTCTTCTTATTCCCTGGTATATTGCAGATTCTATAAAGGCTAACAAACCCACTTTTTTTTTTTTTGTTTAATAATTTATTAAAGTTTATAAATCATTCCATTACCTTAGAACTTACAAGTAAAGACCATAAAGCTTATGGATTATTATATTAAAAATCTTTAAAAAATGGAAATTTGTCTGAATGGAAAGGAGGAGAAATCTTACAAAATGCTAGAGTTTACACACTGGTCAAGAAATAAATGATTGAAAATTCACTTTAAGTGTACCTTGTAAGGCTTTCTAGGCCAGTGTCCAAGGGTCTTGAAAATATCAGCCACATGATATCAGCCACTGGTGGCAAACTAAGTTGGTATGATATATCTGGAGAACTGACAAACTCACATTTTTATAAGGATTAGCATTTGCTATACAGGGTGGATATAAAGTTTGTTTACCGTTTACTATGTTAAGCTATTTTAAATTGCACACAAACTTAATGTCCAGCTTGTATATTGAAAGATATTTAGTTCTAATATTAGCTGTATAGAGTTACACAGCATAATTTTCAACACTTAGTTGCAGGTGTATTAAGATGGTGTTTAATGGATTGAAGGGAAATGGGCATTTTGTCTTAAATTTACTACTGAAAACTTAATTTGAATGATTTTGCTAAAGCATTGCTATGTTAGGAAAGTAAAAATTAAATTTCTTTGCTTTTTGCCATGTAAGTAGCATTTTATATGCAGGCTTCAATCTTCAGAGCACCTGGATTTACTAGAAGATCCTTTTAGATGATGTTTTATACAACAGAAATTTCTCAAAAGATATAGATTGAAAAAAAAATACATGCAAAACTTTCCTTAAAACACTTAACTTTGAACAGACCACCAAACTACACAAGTGAAAACAGCATTTTAACTCTACCAAAAGTAGTCATCATAAAATGTGTGAAAGCCACCTAACTTCACTAGGCAGTGTTCACTTTCAAAATGAGACAATAAAAAATACCTTCCACAATGTCCCAGTTCTAGGGCAGGTTTCAGAAAGTTTTCAGCTTCATGTTTTGATAGAGACGAGAGGTGGGTACAGTGGAGACCTGCAATGTGGTCTGTGGTCTGTGCCCTCTGAGACTGTGAAGGAGGGGGTGGTCTCCTATGAATCTGATCCACTATCTTGAGCAGCTCTCCACGCCCTTCCTTCTCTGTGTGCTCTGCTATAGTAGTCCCAATCATCTCAACCTTGATCACATATTATCCTCTGTGGTAATGATCCTGATGGCATGAACTGCCATAGGTAGGTATTAGGGTATTTGGTCTTTTCCTTATCATCAACTTGGATCCTAATGACTGTCAAGCTCCATTCCATTGGCACATTCTTTAGCTTACCTGGCATCATCTACATTTTCAAAATAGGAAAAGGCAAATCCTCTTGAATGCCCAGACTGCTGGTCATATACAGTAGACTTATAAGCAATTGTATTATATTTAGAGAACAGTTCTCTTAGATCTGTTTCTACGGTGTGCAAGCTCAACCAAACATTCTAAGACGACAGTTGTGATCAGGATTTATCTGATTCTCAACATAACGCCTGCAAGTAGACATGGGAGAGTGATGGTGGCTGTGTCATCTGCAGTGATCTCTCCTGTAAGACCTGCTCTGGGATGGCCTGGGAACAGGAACAAGACTGTGACTTTGTGTAATCCCTTTGAGAGCTTCTTCTGGACCTAGTCAGATCTGAAACAGGTCTTTGATCTGGAATGCCTGGTCTCTTCCTTGACGTGAGAGTCTGGAGGGGCACGCTGTGCAGATTTCCCCTCTCTGTGAGCACTTCCACTTTTGAAAGCAGAATGGGATTCTTAGCATGGTGCTTTCTGATCCCAGATTACTTGTTAATTTAATTTCTTAATTTCTTTTTTTCATTCTTTCATTTCAAATTCTGACTTCTTTTATCTTCCTCACTTCACACAAATTATTCAGTGTTCTGTAAGTGGGGCTTCTGGTCTGATAATTAGCATGCATTCTTTTTTTTATTTTTTCAAATTTCGCCTTCACTCATTTCTTAAACTTCTCAAATGATGGCTTCTGTATTTTCCTTCTTTAGCATTAATCCACTCTCCATAGATTAATCCTTTTTGCTGCTGTCACATGACACTTGGCTGGTGTTGCCACTCAATATACTTCAATAAAATCTGCCAACCTCTTGTGTCTTCCTTAAAGAAACTTCACCTCTGCCTCACACCAGTTTGCTACTGTTTTCTGAGGGTTTTGCATCTATTTTCATGAGAAATATTGGTCTGTAACTTTCTTGTGTCTTTGTCTGGTTATGGCATTAGGATAATGTAGGGCTCAGAATAAGTTAGGAAGGTCTGATTCTAATTTCTGAATGAGATTATGGAGAATTGGCATTTTTTCCCTTAAATGTATGGTATAATTCACGCGTGTACCCTTCTGGGCCTGATGCTTTCTGTCTCAGAAGGTTATGAATTATTAATTCAATTTCTTTAACCTTTTGACTGTGAACAATGCCTAGAAGCGTTGAAACAAGGTGTTCATTTGGTGTGAAGGATGCCTGTAGGCGTTGTTCATTTGCAAACAAAAATTTGGTACTGTTATATTACCTGAGGTGAGTCTGTGAGGCTCTTACACTTTGTTTCAATATTTTTCATAGCTGTGCCTAAAACAATTTGAACAAATGGTGGATTCTTGTGGGAGTGTAAATAAATATGGAGTATGATAAATTTAAAGAATCAAGTTCAGAAGATTCAATCATTGTTGGAGAATTTCGATATAGCTGTAAAAATATTTCTCACCAAAAACGTAAGCTGTCAAGGACCTCAGAATCTGGTTTGGAAGCAAAAGCATGGGACTTACTTCATATTTAAATTTTTATTGATGTGGTAGAGCTTTATTGTTTCATATTACATTTTTTGTTTGCATACTTTTTCATAAATACAAATATAAAATATGGAAACTGAACCCAACTTGGGTGACTTATTTTGATTAAGAAGTATCCAAAGACCGTCCCGTAGTGTGCCGTGTATCCTAATGGTGATTGCGATTGTCGTGTGCCTCAGTTGGCATGTTTCACTTCTGAGTGCTCCACAGCCAGAGGATTCATAGGTAGAAGGCACAAGTGGTTATCTCACCTCAGCACCCCAAGTAGCTGGCAC
Organism: Arctocebus calabarensis; assembly: GCA_963573935.1. NCBI lineage: Eukaryota > Metazoa > Chordata > Mammalia > Primates > Lorisidae > Arctocebus > Arctocebus calabarensis. The sequence goes on along the minus strand of CAUYON010115963.1, from coordinate 10,159 downwards.
TACAGGCGCGTGTCATCAGGCACCTAATTTTTAAAATTATTTTTAGACATGGGGTCTTGCTATGTTTCTCAGGCTTGTTCTGAACTCCTAGTCTCCAGCAGTCTTCTTCCTCAGCCTCCTGGGAGGCTGGAATTACAGGTGCCAACCAATTTGAAGGACTGTGTGTACTGGTCTAACAGTCTCTGTCTTTTGTGGGGAGATAATCTTTATAAATTGGTGATAATCTCTGGTAATAGTCTAAATGATTATTGACATTGAAAGTGATTATTGATATAATTGGATTAATCCCTACCATATTTTGGATTAATACCTACCTTAATTGTTGCATTTTTGCTTTTTTGGTTTTAACAAAGCATTTTATTTAATTTTCTCCTACATATCAGTTACACTTTTTTTCCTACTTTTTTTAGTGACTGCTAAAGACACAGTGTTTGCAGTATACCTCTGCAACTGATCCAAGTCCACTTTCAAATAACACTATGCTGCTTTATGGGTAGTGTGGGAATCTTTCCCTCTTGTCCCTTCTATCATTGCCATTGTGTATTTCACTTATATATAGCATAAATATGCACATACACACGTACGTAATTGAATTCATTCTTTTTTTTTTTTTTGAGACAGAGCTTCAAGCTGTCATCCTGGATAGAGTGCTGTGGCATCACAGCTCACAGCAACCTCCAATTCCTGGGCTCAAGCGAGTCTCTTGCCTCTGCCTCCCAAGTAGCTGGGACTACAAGCACCCGCCACAACACCCGGCTATTTTTTGGTTGCAGCCATCATTGTTGTTTGGCGGGCCCAGGCTGGATTCGAAACTGCCAGCTCAGGTGTACGTGGCTGGCGCCTTAGCCCATTGAGCCACAGGCGCCGAGCCCATTCTTTTCTTTTTGAACAAAAAAATTTTATTTTGCCATCGTTTCTTTCTTTCTTTTCTTTTTTTGAGACAGAGTCTCACTATGTTGCCCTCGGTAGAGTACAGTGGTGTCACAGCTCATAGCAACCTCCAACTCTTGGATCTTAAGCAATTCTCTTGCCTCACCTTCCCTAGTAGCTAGGACTGTAGATGCCCACCACAGCACCTGGCTGGCTATTTTTTTGTTGCTGTTGTCATTGCTGTTATAGCTGGCCCGGGCTGGGCTCGAGCCCACCATCCTTGGTGTATATGGCTGGTGGTGTAATCACTGTGCTGTGGGTGCTGAGCCCATTTATTTCTTCACTGATGCTTCTCCTGTTTTTATGCAGGTCTAATTATCATCTTTTTTCTCTGTGAAGAATTTACTCAATTTTTGTTTGTCTAACAAAGTCTTTGTCCTTTGCTTTCGAAGAATAATTTTGCTAGTTACAGAAGTTTGTGGTTTTTTTCTCTTAACACTTTAAGTATTTCACTTTACTTTTATTCTTGCTTGGATGGTTTCTGTGGAGAAATCAAGTGTAGTTCTTATCTTTACTCCTGTATGAATAGCGTGTTTTTATCCTCTGGCTTCTTTTAGGGTATTTTCTTCGATTTTCTGTAGTTTTAGCATGTATGCCTTTGTGAGTTTTCAGAGAGGCTTTATCCTGCTTGGTTTTCGCTGGGCTTCATGGTTCTTTCTTGGTAACATTAAGTTAGGGAAATTCCTAGTGACTATTGTTTCGTATATTTCTGCTGTTCCTTTGTTTTCTACTTTTTCTTATAGTATTCCTATTATATGTGTATCACACCTTCTTGTAGTTGTCCCATCATTCTTAGATATTCTGTCCTGATTTTTTATTTAGTGTTTTTTTCCTCTTTTCTTTTCCATTTTGGACATTTCTTTCTTTTTTTTTTCAATTAAAAAAAATTTTTTTTATTTGTAGAGACAGACTCTCACTTTATCGCCCTCAGTAGAGTGCTGTGGAGTCACAGCTCACAGCAACCTTCAGCTCTTGGGCTTAGGCGATTCTCTTGCCTCAACCTCCTGAGTAGTTGGGACTACAGGTGCCCGCCACAACGCCCGGCTATTTTTTGATGCAGTTTGGCCGGGGCCAGATTTGAACCCACCACCCTCAGTATATGGGGCTGGCGCCCTACTCGCTGAGCCACAGGCACCACCCTTCTTTTTTTTTTAATTGTTGGGGGTTCATTGAGGGTACACAGAACCAAGTTACATTAATTGGTTTTGTTAGATAAGGATCCTCTTATATTGTGTCCTGCCCCCAAAAGGTGCAACACATCCTTTGAACCCCCCCACCCCTCCATCTCTTTCTCAGCTATCCCCATACCACCTCCCATAGTGTACTAGGACCTTAATTGTCCTCATGTCAGAATTGAGTACATAAGATTCTTATTTCTCCATTCTTGTGATGCTTTAGAATAATGTGTTCCACATCCATCCAGGTTAATACAAAGGATGTAAAAATCTCCATCTTTTTTAGTGGCTGAATAGTATTCCATGGTATACATATACCACAACTTGTTAATCCATTCCTGAGTTGGTGGGCATTTAGGCTGTTTCCACATTTTGGTGATTGTGAATTAAAAAATATGGAACGCTTCACGAATTTTCATGTGATCATTGCGCAGGGGCCATACCAATCTTCTCTGTATTGTTCTAATTTTAGTATATGTACTGCTGAAGTGAGCACGAAATTTCTTTTTTTTAATTTTAATTTTTTAAGTAAATCTATTTCAGGTTAATGTGGGGGGTACAAGCAACCAGGTTAAAATATTTGATTCAGTTAGGTAGAGTTTGTTTTGTGGTTATGTTCCACACACAAAAGGTATGCCAACCCTTCCACCCCATGCACATTCAGTGAGAGCACCCTAGCCCCCTCCCCATCCCTTTTTACCCCTTCCCCCCAACTTGAAATGAAATGAGTTTTTCTCCTATTTTGACATATATTATTAGATTGTCTAATGGCTTCATATTGGTATTGAGTACATAGGATAATTGTTTTCTGGTCTTGTGTTAATTTACTAAGAAGAACGTGTTTCACCTCCATCTAGGATATTACAAAATATGTGAAGTCACCATCTCTTTTTATGGCTGAATAGTCTCATGATGTGCATAGACCACAGTTCGTTAATTCATTCCTGAATTGACAGGCAGTTAGGTTGTTTCCACATCCTGGCGATTGTAAATTGAGCTGCTGTAAACAATCTAGTACAAATGTCCTTATGCTAAAATGATTTTTTTAATTCTGGTAGATGCCTAGTAATGGGATTGCAGGGTCATATGGGCGTTCTAATTTGAGATCTTTGAGGATTCTCCATATTTCTTTCCAAAGAGGCTCTATGGGTTTGCAGTCCCAAGTTTTGGACATTTCTAATGAGGGATCCTTAAGCTCAGAATCTTTTCTCAGTCATGTGTGGTTTACCAATAAGCTTATCAAAGGCATTTTTCATTTCTGTTACAAGGCTTTTGGCCTCCATCATTTATTTTTGGTTCTTTTTCAGAGTTTCTCTGTCTGTACTTCCATCGCCCATATGTTCTTGCATGTTGTGTATTTAACCATTAGCACCTTAGCATGTTACTTATTGCCCAAAATTTCCAGTTTGATAATGCCAACATCTCAGTCTGGTTGTGATGCCTACTGTCTACTTAGGTTGTTTTTGACTTCAGTGTGCCGTGTACCTTGTAATTTTTTATTGGTAACTAGACATGATGTACTGGGGTAAAGGAAGTGGTGTAAATAGGGGAGAGTTCTGTCGCTCGGTGATTAGGGCTAAGCCTGTGCTAGAAGTGCTTCTCAGCGCCCCTCCCGAGACCAGAAGGAATTGGGTATTTCTTTTCAGACAGGTCAGTTAGGCTCTGATCAAACTTAGCAGTTCAGGCTGTGGTTAGCCAGTTTCTCCTGAGGGCAGACTTTTTAAAGAACAGAGTACCCTGGTGTGTTTCCAAACGGTTTCTGTTACCCTTCTCCTCCTGCTGAGAGTATGAGGGGATTTTTCTCTGATGTTCACTTCAAGAACTTGGCCATGCTGTGGGAGGTTAAAATTCACACAAGAGTGAAGATTTTAACTGTTAGAGTTGACCACACTGAGCCTCCATCAATTTAGTAATTACACTTTAGCTTTTCCTACCACAGTACAGGCTTCTGTGGAAGTTTCTGCTGGGAAGTTTCTGCTTAGGCACATAACAGTTTTCTGTAGCTGCCTGTCAGTATCTCAATAATAGGAGAAGTGGTTTGCCTGATGACTTTCACTTGCTTATGTATCTAAGAAGAGTTGTTGATTTTTCAGTTTTAGGTTTTTTTTACTTGTAGGTAGAATAGAATAGCAACTTCCAAGCTTCTTACATGCTTAACTGGAAACCTGAGTTGTCCTGATCATTTCTAGGGGACGAAAATGACTGGGGAAAAACTATAATGTCAATTAATTAGTATCACATAATTCCATCGGGGGTAAATGGTGTTTTTGTTATCAATTTGTTGTTTGTTAAGGGTTTTCATTTTGGCACTGATCTTCAAAAACAGTCTCATGAGTGTTTTAATTTTCTTTATGGCAAAGTAGACCAAAAAAATATAGAGATGTTCAATTTCAATAAATTGGGCCACACTCCTCCTTTTCTGAAAAAAGAATTTCAGGGTAATTAAAAATTGATGATAAAGAATTCTGTTTGCATTATATAGGGCTTATAAAGCTGGTCTTTGTGTTAAAAATACCTAATTTTCAGAAATTTCATTGTTCATTAATCCATGGACTTTCAAAATTCCTTTCCTTCCTAATTATACAAGAAAAAAAAATCTTGCAGATTGTAGAACATTTGGACAATGCGATTTAAAAGTCACCTGTATCCCCTTTTATAGTAGTTACCATGGTTAACATGCTGGCATGATTTTCCAATCCTTTTTTTTGTACTGCTTTATCTTTTACATAGATGAAATTGTTTTTACATATTTTATATTCCACTTAAAAAACCCAATAAATATCGTACCTTAAATAGCTGCATAATATTTTATGGCTATGTTACAATTTATGTACTTTTCTTGGCTGAGTAATTAGATTTTATTTAATTTTTTATTTGCTGCTATAAATGCATTATAGCCATCAAATAAATGAACATCATTGGGCCTCGGTGTTTGTCTTCATTTCTGGCTATTGCATTTTTTAAATGTAGATCAGCTTCCTAGGGGTGGAATTTTGGGTCACAGAATGAGCATTTTAAGAACTCCAGCTATGTGTTGCCACATTATTCTCTAGAAAAGGTATATTAGTTAGCCTTCTTAGCAGCAGTATGTGACAATAAAGGAGATACAACATTCTTCATGTGCTTTTATTATAGTATTACCAATTTTGTTTTTGCTAATTTAATGGCAATTGGAATGGTAGCTTATTGTTTTAATACGTAGCCTTTGACCTGAGATGAAATTGAAACTTTTAACATTTATTTGGATTATTTACCATTTATATTGTCTTTATTATAGACTTCATGTTTGGATATACTAATGAGCTTCTTGTATATTGAGAATTAGCTATGAGGGAACTTTTAAAGTCATGTCTGTTTTAACATGCTCATAAAAAACAATGGTAAAGAATGAATTTAATGTTCAGCTTTTGAGAGAAGGCTTTGCAGATGTAATATGAACTGAGTGCTATTTCTATGTATCTCCACTGTGTGCTTGAGTACTTACTTTTATTACTACAAAAAAAAAAGAAAGAGAATTAAGATTCTGATTGATGTGCTGATTATTTTGCTTATATAGAAGGTGAATATACTTTTAAAATAAGCACGGATACTATTTTAGTAGATTTTTAGGAAAGCAGGAGTTATCAGAGGTCATAGACAGTAATGACTTTGAAGTTCTTTAGGGACTATGGGTGGGCAAAATGCTTTATGTCCTCCCCTTGGGAGATTTTGTGGCTATCATTTATAAGCTGCCATTCATTGTCTTGTCTCTTTTCTTTGATTCATTCCATCTTTTCTTCCCAAATTTTTGGACTAGTTCCTGCAGAAAATATGAATTCACATATGCCCTCTGGGCCCAGACATCTGTGGGCCAGCAGGCCCTGAGCAGCCACTGCTGCTGAGAGCAGGTGTGTGTACAGATGGCATGGTGGGGCCAGCCTGCCTTCTGCTTGGTGATGCTGGAGAGGGTGATTGATAATAGACCTTACTCTGAGTAATGGTCTGAGGCAAGAAGAGCTCGAGTACCTGGCTAGGTGAAAGTCATAGCTGGCAGACTGAATATATACACTTAATTTAGCCTGTAGCTTTATTAAACTTCCTTATTATTGCTCTTAAGCAGTGAGTGACCTTACTGCTTGCTTTTTACATCTTTGCCTCCTCTCTTGCTCTGTGTGGTCTGAGGGAGGTGTTAAAAATAGAGAAAGGGTTGAAAGCAGCTAATGTGTGTTTGAGAAACTTTTCAGTCATCAGTGCTTACATAATTTTGGGTGGATTCCAAAACATTGTGAAAGGCTGCTCATTATGTGTTTCAGGGTTTTTTTTGTCTTCTCTTGTAGTTGTCTCCGGAGAGGGGTATAGATACCTCTAGGCTAGATGAAACAATAGCTTTGGGATTGATTGGGAAGAACATATTAAAAACTTTATTTATTTTTTTTTGTGACAGCAACTTCATATTCTTGGGCTTAGGAAATTCTCAGTCTCCCAAGTAGCTGGGATTATGGGCTCCTGCCACAATGCCCAGCTATAAAAACTTCATTTTTAGATTATCCTTTTTTATTTTCCATTTTGTATTTTTTATATACATGATTAATAACAGTAATATAAGTATGTAATGTATAAATAAATATATGTAAATTGAGGGTATGTGCAAAAGTTTTAACTTGTAAGTTTTCACAGTGTTTAATATGTTGTAGAACTTTTTCTTATGGGCTTTTTGTATAGGTATAGTAGCTTTTGCTTATCTTAGAATACTAGTGCATTTGACACATGTATGTAAGATTACTATCTATTTATTAGACCCTGCCCCTACCTCCACCCTGGGAAGTCAGACTTAATGGAATATATATCAAGGGCATAAAGTCAAGGCTAATTCTCATTATTTCTTTGCAGGATTTTAAGCTGAAATTAAAAAGGTCAAAATGATAAAAAATTTTAGAGATGACTAGTATGTTCTCATTTTGTTACTTAACCTCCAGGTTTACCTGCAGTGTTGTAACTATTTTAGGCAGCTTTCTATTTGGAGCCACAAATATCATGAGATCTTGTGAATTCTTTGTATTACTAATCAGTAAGTGTAATGGTAGTAACTTATCTCCAGTTTTCTTCATCTTCACTTCTTTTCATACATTGCACCTGTAACGTCTGGGACCGTTCTGGGCATTTGTTGGTATTCCACAGAATTTTCTTCTGGGTCACAAAGGGATTAATTATTTTCTAGAACTCCGAAAGTTCATTATTTTTGAGGTTCAAAATGAAACCTAAAGTGAAACTATCTTAGAAAACCTGCTGGTGGGGATTATCAGCTATGAAAATTTATAGTGAACATCATTTTTATACTTTTTCCTGGGATAATAATTTTTTGAGGCTTAATTTTTAGTTTTTCTTTAGCAGCACAGAACTTAAGAAAGAAAAGCCTAGTTTTAGGGATAAATTTGGAAAACTAGCATCTTGAAGGGTCACAGTGCAGAGAAGATGGAAAGTACAACAGTGTTAAGAAGTTAAAGGAGGCAGAATTCACAAGGAGCAAGGGACAGGCTCCTAGCTGCAGTCCGATGGAGCGGTCCTTCATAGTCTAAGGCAGCCTCTCACTTTTCCTCTTCTGTCCTAATTTCCTTTTCAAGTATTTTAAGTGTGCAGATATTTATCACCTTTTCAGGCTAGTCAGAAATAATATCCATAAGTCAAACTACTAGCCATTTCTGATGATTTATCCAGTTATAATAAGATAGTTCTTTTTATTCAATTTCAGGCCATTGCAATCCCTCTGACGCAAAACTTTTAGAATGATCAGTTATTTGAACTTTTTGTGTGCATTTTATCAAGAGAAAAAAAAAAAGTCACTTTTTCCCTTCCTCCAAAATGGGACAAATGGAAGAATTATCTTTCCAGATAGGTGTGTTTCTCTGAGGAACAAATCCTCCACATTTAGTTCTTTTTAGTTAACATACTTCATATTAACGTATACTGAGCAGTACACACACCAGTAGCCTTCGTTTCCTGGCTGTGGCTTCCTCAAGGTCAAGGCCACAGAAATATTTTGTCTTACTCATTTAATGTGGATGAATGAAGTCTTATACAAAGCTTTTGTAAGACCTAGTTGTACTTGACTTTTGGATTGCTTAACTCAAAAAAGTTCTTAGTTTAATCAATAGATAACTAATTCATTGGTAGGAGTCATGCTTTGCACAGGCTTTATTGAGAACTGGCTAGCTACTTCAGATGAATCACTGTTTTTCACTCTGGATCTAGGGAGAGACTCCCTCTGTTCCACCAAAGGAGAAAGATGGTCATTGCTGCCTGTGCATCAGAACGTCCTTCTTTGACTTGTACAGACGAGGTTCTACTCTGGCTGCTTTTGCATATTCTTTGTGTCTGTGTTAACCTTGTCACCCAGCATTAGCTCAATGGAAGTAACAGAAACCATAGCTACATTAACGCCAGGGATAAAGAAGTTCCTCTACTTTCACCAAATAGTGCAGAAAAGTTATGAGAAAAGTCCATGACCCCATATGCATTATAAACAGCAGAATAAAGGCCTTTATCACTGCCGTTCATTTCAGTGAAAAAGCAGTATTTTTTTTTTTAATTTTTAGATTATTAATGGGGTACATACGTCTGGGTAGCATAGTTTGCTTTTATAAGGTTAAAGTCAGAGTTATAGGAAGAATTTCTTTGAGTTTTGTATATGAGCGTACAGGGGTGTTGATCAACTAGTTTTTATATCTTTGTTTAAGCAGGGCTGTTGTTTTTCTACCCAGTAATCGTGAAAGATGTATGATAGATATGGTGTACATTTTTTATTTTATTTTATTTATTTATTTTTATTAAGTCATAACTTTGTACATGATGCATTTATGGGGTTTAGGGTACTTCTTTGATATACAATGTGAAATTTTTACATTGAACTAAGTAACACATCTGTCACAATTATACTAAGCCATATCTTTCAACCCATTAGTTATTTACAGACAACATTTCAATATTTTTATGAAAAAAAATCTTAAGACACTCATATACTATATATTGTAGATGCTGAAGTATGTCCCCTAAACCTATAATATTTTGAACTATTCTGGTATTTATCCACTCCACTTGCGTGAGTAATTAAGAATTCATTTTCTATCCACTAATTACAGTTTTTTAAAATTTTATTAAATCATAATTGTGTACATTAGTGCAATCATGGGGCACAATGTGCTGACTTCATATACAATCTGAAATACTTTCATTGAACTGTTTAACATAGCCTTCATGGCATTTTCTTAATCACTATATGAAGACATTTATATTCTGCATTTAGTAAGTTTCACCTGTACCCTTCTAAGATGTACTGTAGATGTGATGCCACCAATCACCCTCCCTCCACCCATCCTTCCTCCTCCCCTCCCTTGCCCTTTTCTCCATATTCTTGTGCTATAATTGGGTTTTAGACTTCATATGAAAGCTATAAATTAGCTTTGTAGTAGGGCTCAGTACATTGGATACTTTTTCTTCCATTCTTGAGATACTTTGCTAAGAAGAATATGTTCCAGCTCTATCCATGTAAACATGAAAGAGGTAAAGTCTCCATCTTTCTTTAAGGCTGCATAGTATTCCATGGTATACATGTACCACAGTTTATTAATCCGTTCATGGGTCACTGGGCACTTGGGCTTCTTCCATGACTTAGCAATTATGAATTGGGCTGCAATAAACATTTTGGTACAGATACCTTTATTATAATTTGATTTTTGGTTTTCTGGCTATATACCTAATAATGGAATTATAGGATCAAATGGCAGGTCTATTTTTAGATCTCTAAGTATTCTCCAAGCATCCTTCCAAAAGGAATATATTAGTTTGCATTCCCACCAGCAATTTAGAAGACTTCCCTTTTCTCCACATCCATGCCAGCATCTCTGGTTTTGGGATTTTGTTATGTGAGCTAATCTTACTGGAGTTAGATGATATCTCAAAGTAGTTTTGATTTGCATTTCTCTGATGATTAAGGATGGTGAGCATTTTTTCATGTGTCTGTAGGCCTTGTGCCTGTCTTCCTTAGAGAAGTTTCTCTTCAAGTCCTTTTCCCACCCTGA
>CAUYON010115961.1:0-23210 GCA_963573935.1 Arctocebus calabarensis | reverse complement strand
TTGATTCTTCCCAGCCATGAGCATAGTATGTTCTTCCATTTATTAAAGTCATCTATTATCTTCTTTCTTAAGGTTTCATAATTTTCTTTATAGAGGTCTTTCACCTCTTTTGTTAGGTATATTCCTAAGTATTTCATTTTCTTTGAGGGTATGGTGAAGGGAGTTGTGTCTGTGATTAACCTCTCATCTTGACTATTGTTGGCATATACAATGGCAACTGACTTATGGACATTGAATTTATATCCTGAGACATTACTGTATTTTTTGATGAATTCCAGGAATCTAGTAGTTGAGTCTTTGGGGTTCTCTAAATATAAGATCATATCATCAGCAAAAAGGGAGAGTTTGACATCCTCTGCACCCATCTGGATGCCCTTTATTTTCTTGTCTTGTCTAATTGTATTGGCTAGAACTTCCAGCACTATGTTGAATAGCAATGGTGACTGGTTCCAGTTCTAAGAGGAAAAGCTTTTAGTTTTACTCCATTCAGTAAAATATTAGCTGTAGGTTTGTCATAGATAGCCTCTCTCAGTTTAAGGAATGTGCCACCTATACTTATGCTCCTCAGTGTTCTAATTAGAAAGGGATGCTGGATTTTATCAAATGCTTTTTCTGCATTTATTGAGAGTATCATATAGCCCTTGTTTCTGCTTCTGTTGATACAGTGAATAACGTTGATGGGCTTTCGAATATTAAACCAACCCTTCATCCCTGGGATAAAACCTACTTGATCATGATGTATAACTTTTTTGATGATAAGCTGTAATCTATTGGCCAAAATTTTGTTGAGAATTTTTGCATCAATATTCATTAGTGAAATTGGTCTAAAGTTCTCCTTTTTAGTTGGGTCTTTACCTGGTTTTGGTATTAGAGTAATGTTTGCTTCATAGAACGTATTGGGAAGGATTCCTTCTTCATAGAACGTATTGGGAAGGATTCCTTCTTCCTCAATTGTTTGGAATAATTTCTTTAGTATAGGAATAAGCTCTTCTTTGAAAGTTTGATAAAACTCTGGTGTGAGGCCATCCAGACCAGGGCATTTTTTTGTTGGAAGATTTTTTATTGTTTCTTTGATTTCAGTGCTAGAAATTGGTCTGTTCAGGGCTTCTATTTCATCTGGGCTAAGTCTAGGAAGAGGGTATGGTTCCAAATATTGATCCATTTCCTCAACATTGTCAAATTTCTGGGCATAAAGTTTCTGGTAGTATTCAAAGATGATCGCTTGTATTTCTGTAGCATCAGTCGTTATTTCCCCTTTATCATTTCTCATTGAAGTTACTAGGGATTTTACCTTTTTATTTCTAGTTAGTCTGGCCAAAGACTTGTCTATTTTATTTATTATTTCAAAAAACCCAGCTCTTTGTTTCATTAATTTTCTGAATGATTCTTTTGTTTTCAATTTCATTGATCTCTGATTTAATATTGGATATTTCTTTTCTTCTGCTGGGTTTAGGCTTAGATTGTTCTTCTTTTTCCAATTCCATTAGATGGCTTGTGAGTTTGTTGATATGCTCTCTTTCTGTTTTTCGAATGTAGGCTTCTAAAGCAATAAATTTTCCTCTCAGGACTGCTTTTGCTATATCCCATAGGTTTTGGTAATTTGTGTATTCATTGTTGTTATACTCAAGGAAGTTAATGATTTCCTTTTTTATTTCTTGCTGCACCCAAGTGTCATTTAGCATAAGGTTGTTTAACTTCCATGCCTTTGTGTGAGGTTGAGCATTTTTGTTGAAGTTGAGTTCCACCTTTAGTACCTTGTGGTCTGAAAAGATGCAAGGTAGAATTTCAATTCTTTTGATCCTGCTGAGGTTTGTTTTGTGTCCTAGAATATGGTCAATTTTAGAAAATGTTCCATGGGATGATGAGAGGAATGTATATGCTATATCTTTGGGATGGAGCTTTCTATATACATCTACCAAGCACAGTTGTTCTAAAGTCTCATTTAAGTCTCTAATATCTTTATTTAATTTCTGTTTAGAGGATCGTTCAGCTCTGAGAGAGGGGTATTAAAGTCCCCTGCTATTATGGTTTTATGGGATATTGTATTGCTCAAACTAAGCAGGATCTATTTCACAAATCTGGGAGCATTTAAATTGGGTGCATAAATATTTAAAATTGAAATGTCTTCTTGTTGTATTTTTCCCTTAACCAATATAAAGTGACCATCATTATCCTTTTTGACTTTAGTTGCTTTAAATCCACATGTATCTGAGAATAAGATTGCAACCCCTCTTTTTTTCTGAGTTCCATTTGCCTGAAAAATTGACTTCCAACCCTTAACTCTGAGTTTTAATTTGTCTTTTGTTGTGAGGTGAGTTTCCTGCAGACAACAGATAGATGGCTTGTGTTTTTTAATCCAATCAGCCAATCTATGCCTCTTCAGTGGGGAATTTTAGCCATTGACATTTATTGAGATAATTGATAGCATTGATGCTATTGATAGCATTCTAGTCATCTTATTTTGTGAACATCCGTTGGTTAGTTTTGTCTTTTGCATCATTGGGGAAACTAGGTTCTGTCCTATAATTTTCTGGGTGTTTACTTTGCTGAAGGTCCATTGTGATAGTCAGTATGTAGGACAGGTTGTAATATATCCTATAAAACTAGTCTTGTGACAAATTTCCTCTCTGTTTGCATATCAATAAAAGATTTGATTTCTCCATCAATTTTAAAGCTTAGTTTGGCGGGGTATAGAATTCTGGGCTGGAAATTGTTCTGTTTAAGTAGGTTAAAGATAGATGACCATTGTCTTCTGGCTTGAAAAGTTTCACTGGAGAAGTCTGTGATAGGTCACCCTGATAGGTTTGCCCCTGTAGGTCAGTTGGCATTTACTCCTGGCAGTTTACAAAATCTTTTCTTTTGTCTTAACTTTGGATAAAGTCATCACAATGTGCCTTGGAGAAGTTCTATTTGTGTTGAGGCAACCAGGGGACCAATATCCCTCTGAGAGGAGTATGTCAGAATCTTTGATGATACTTGGGAAATTTTCATTTATAATATTCTCTAGAATGGCTTCCATTTCTCTTGGATATTCTTCTTCTCCTTCAGGGATACCTATAACTCGTATGTTTGAACACTTCATAAAGTCCCATAATTCTGTCAGTGAATGTTCTGCTATCTCCCTCTTCTTTTCAGCCTCTTTAACTATCTGAGTTATCTCAAGAACCTTATCCTCTACCTCTGAGACTCTTTCTTCTGTATGGTCTAATCAGTTGTTAATACTTTCTATTGCATCCTTAAGTTCCCTAATTGACTGCTTCAGCTCCTTCAGCTTTGCTATATCCTTTTTATATTTTTCATATCGTTCATTTCTTATTTGATTCTGTTTTTGAATTTCCTTTTGATTATTATCCACTTTCTCAGCAATTTCTTTCATTGCTTTTTGATTGTTTTCCACTTTCTCAGCAATTTCCTTTATTTTTTTCATTATCTGAACTTCAAATTCCCCTTCTGTCATTTCTAACATTTCTATATAGGAGGGATCTTCTGTGGCAGCTATGTCACGATCCCTAGAAGGGGTTACTCTGGCCTAGGATTTCATGTTGCCAGAATTTTTCTGCTGATTATTCCTCATGAGTGTTTTCTTGTATCTGTTTCCTTACCCTAATTTTTCTTTCACTTCTTTTTGCTCTTTAAGTTACTGTGGCACTGGCCAGACGTTTTAATGAGTCCTTCTGGTGCAAGACCAGAAGGATGAAAAGATTAAAGAACAAGAAGGGAACAAGGATTTAAAGGAGAGAAAGGGAAAAAGAAAAAAGAGAGAGAGAGAAAGAAGAGGGGGCAAGTAAAAAGAAATATTGACAAAAAGAAGAGAGGCAGTGAAAGAGAGAAACAGGAGAAATATAGGTGTGTGGTAGAATACTAGGGCCAACCCTTAGGGACCCCCTACCTCTGGGGGTACTGGGTTGGGTGATTCCCTTGAGGTCAACAGCTCTTAGCCAGCCAGCTCAGACACAGTACCCCACCTCCACCAGGTAGAAAAGAAAGACAAAAATAGTGTAAATCAAACCGAAAGAAACAAACAGAAACTCTTATGAGATAGAATTAGGAGGGGAAAAATAATAGGGACAAAACACTAGCAAAAATGAAATTCTATTTGTTGAAGAAGGGAAAAATGGAAGAGTGTATATAAGCTAGAAGGGTAAAAAAAAGAAAAAAAATGTCAAGGAAACATGTTAAAATTTAAAAAAAACCAAAAAACAGAAACAAACACCCCACAACCAAGCAGTATATATATCTTTCTAAGTATTGACTGGGCAACAGGTGATCTTCTGAAGTATAAGATGTTAATCACAGTGTGATACAGCTGTACCAGGTGGGAGCTGGAGGCCTCTGCTGATTACTCAGACCCTGCAGGTTTGGGAACCCAAATAACTCCTCAGCCCACTCAAAAGACACTCCAAGCCATACACCTTGTCCAAGCAGAAGCTTTCCAGGGATGGCACTTATCCCTGGGATCTCTCCTGGCATGGCTGCCTGCTTGTCCAGTGTGCCTGTCCCTGAGGGTCACGGCTGTCAATCTGCCAAGCACTTGGATCTCTGCACTTCCCCAGTGGCACAGTCCCCACTTTGGGCAGCTCAGTCAATAGATTACTTGCCCCAGGTCTCCCAGCGAATCCCTGCACTGCAACACGCAGGGGCAGCCCACAGCTGAATGATATTAGCTCCATTCTGGCTCAGTGGCTCAGTCTGGGGCCTGAGACAACACCCAAAGTCATCTGCACACTGGCCCAAGATCTCCCAAGGCAGTTCAATCGAGTGTCCAAGTCCCCCAAAATCCAAAACAGCTCCTAGGCAAGGCTTTTCCTGCTTACAAACTAGCTGTTGCTGTAGTTACAGCTGCAGGCAGCCTCTGACCAAACAAACGCACCCACCACTTGCCAGTTTTCCACCGCTTCATTCCTCCTAGTGCGGTCCAGAAGTCTCTCACTGACCTCCTGTATCACCAGAGGGAAGCCTCTGGGCCAAACCCACCGGCCAAGGATACCTGGGGTCCTCTCTCCCCTCTCTTGCTGCACCCGGCTGCACAGAAGCTGCTACTCAGCCGCCATCTTTCCCCAGCCCCAGTTTTGCCTTTTCTAGAAAGTCACATAAATGAAATTATTCAGGATATAGCCTTGTGAGTCTGACTTTTTTCACTTAGTAGAATGCATTTGAGATTCATTCATATTGTTGTATATATCAATAGTTCATTCCTTTTAGTTGCTATGGAGGTACTGTAGTTAAAGGATATTTGGGTTGTTTCCAGGTTGTGGCTATTACCTATTATAATCAAATGCACTATAAATATTCAGATACATGTTTCTGTGTGAACACATACCTTTATTTTTCTTGAGTAAATATCCAGAAGAAGGATTGTTTGGTTATAAGGTAAGTATGTGTTTAATTTCACAATAACTGCCAACTATTTTCCAAAGTGACTGGTACCATTTTGCATTCCCATAATGTGTGAGAATTGCTCTGCACTCTTACCAGCACCTGGTAGTATACATTTTACTTTTAAAAACCATTCTAATGAGTGTGTAGTATTATTTCATTGTGGTTTTAATTTGTATTTTTCTTATTACTGAAGATGTTACACATAGTTTCTTATACCTATTTGCTATCTACATATCTTCTTTGGTGAAATATATTTTGAAATCTGAAAAGTCTGGTTCTTTGTTTTTTATGGTTTGCTTTTATTTAAATGCCTTCTTTTTTTCTTTTTTTAAGATAAAGTCTTGTTCTGTTGCCCAAGCTGGAGTGCAGTGGCAGGATCATACCTCACTGTAACCTTGAATTCCTAGGCTGAAGTGATCCTCCATCCTCAACCTCCTGAGTAGCTAGAATTACATCATACCTGGCTAATTTTTAATTTTAATTTTACTTGTTTGTAGAAGCAGGGTCTCTCTATGTTGCCCAGGCTGGTCTTGAACTCCTGGCCTCAAGAAATCCTCCTTCCTCAGCCTCCCAAATTTCTAGGATTACAGATGTGAACCACTATGCAGGCTTAATTAAACACTTTTTAAAAGTCATATTATTAATTTAATATAGTTAATTCTAATTTTGTAAGAAAATGAGAAAAAACAGTAAGTAAAAAAAGAGATTTTAAATCATCCTTGAATCCATAACTAAAAGATGACTGATTAACATTGTGGTATAGTACTTTCATATTATTTTTTATACAAGTGTACATGTTACAGATATGTAACCTGACTTTCCTTGATTGCATCAGCCTAAATTTACTGTCTGTAACAGTGGACTATCAGATTCATTTCTACATCTTGCTCACAATATGCAACTTAAGATAAAAGAATTTGGTTTTTTCTAGAAAGCAACTAAATAGTCTCAGGAAAAAATACCTTCACAGACTATAGGCTGCCAATAAAAAGGCTGGTTTATCAACTGATCACAGTAAGTAAAGGCCACCATTTGATGATTTGCTCCAGCCAGCAAGGACTTTTTATATACTTTTAAAGTTTATTTTTCTCAAGTAAAATCAGAAAAAGACCAAAGAATTCAGAAAAGCCCACAATATCAGAGGTAGCAAACAAACAAGAAAGTCAGAGGAAACCAAGATGATAGAGGCTGCAGAAGAAAATTTTATTAAAAAGCATTTGGATGGCTTTGCACCCGTTGCTCAGTAGCTAGGGCCTGCCAGCCACATACCCAGGGGCTGGCAGTTTGAACCCAGCCCAGGCCTGCTAAACAACAATGACAACCACAACAAAAAAATAGCCAGGCATTGTGGCAGGTGCCTGTAGTCCCAGCTACTCTGGAGGCTGAGCCAAGAGAATTGCTTAAGCCCAAAAGTTTGAGGTTGCTGTTAGCTGTCTACCGAGGGCGAAATAGTGAAACTCTGTCTCAAAAATAAATAAATAAATAAATAAAATAAAAATGAAAATAAATAAAAAGCATTTGTAAATTAAAAATATAATTGTTGAATTAAAAATCCCAACAGAAGCATGGAAGAATACTGAACACACTTCCCAAAAAGTCAAATAAGAGGACAATGAGATGGAAAATTGGAGAAGAAGGTAAGAGACAAAGAATCAACCAAAATTCTATTGTTTAGAAGGTCTAGAGCAGTGGTTTTCAACCTTTCTAATGCCTCCTAATGCCACGACCCTTTAATACAGTTCCTCATGTTGTGGTGACCCCCAACCATAAAATTATTTTTGTTGCTACCTCATAACTGTAATTTTGCTACTGTTATGAATCATAATGTAAATATCTGATATGCAGGATGTATTTTCATTGTTACAAAGGGTTCGTGACCCACAGATTTAGAACCGCTAGTATAGAGAGTACAGAACAAAAATCGAAGAGAAAAAAAGTATAAAAGAAATCTGAAAAAGTTTATATGAAGTAAGGAACACACATCTCCAGGTCAGACTATTCAATCCAATGAATGAAAAAAAATCTATAGCAAGGACATGGCCATGAAATGTTAGAGTACTTGTAATAAAAACCATAAAAACTTCCAAAGAAAGGAAAAATGATTGATTATATTAAAAGGAGAAGAAACAAGAACTTCAGGCTTCTCAATAGTGTCACTGAATTCTAGAAGACAGTGGAGTATTATCTTCAATGTTCTGAAGTGAAATTATGCTTAGATAAGAATTTTATACCTAATCACCAATAAAGGATGTGGGTAAAATAGAGACATTTTTAGAGATTCAGACACAAAACTTTGCCTATATGTACCTTTTCTTGGGAAATTACTATTTCAGAAATATAAGAGAGTATACCAAGAAAGAAAAAAGAGTCTAGGAAGTGGGAGATGTAGTATAGAGCACAGTGAGAGGAAATTCTGGGATGACAACCATGCCCCAAGCCTCAGGAGGAGTCAATCCTGATTAGATCAGGACAGGAGACATGGGAGGGAGGCCTTCAGAAAAAAATGGAATTGCTAGATTGTTGGATGGTTTTGTGTTTGGAAAATATATTACTAGCCTGTTGATGCTTAGAATCTTTACATAGTCATATTATATAAATACTACTGCTGAATTAATCAAAACATTTTTGCCCTGTGATATTTTTGTCAAGAAGTCCTGCCATATGACATTTAAAGATTATAATGAAACTATAATGAGAGGATGTGGGGAAAGGAAGTGGTGGAGATTGAGTTAAAGGGCTAAATCCTGAATTACCATAACAGGTTGCCAATGTCAAGAAACAATGTTTTAAACTGATAAATCAAGAAAAGGCCGAATGAGCAAATTATTTAACCACAAAGAGGTAAATAGCAGATGAAATAGCTAAAAGTTTCATAACAGTGGCAGATTGGAGAGCAGTATGGGTAAGAAAAGGAGCAGAGGTACACTATTTTTCTATCTAAGTCTTTTAGAATAATTAATTTTTTAAATACCATGTGTTGGGCGCTGCCTGTGGCTCAGTGAGTACGGCGCTGGCCCCATATACCGAGGGTGGCAGGTTCAAACCCAGCCCTGGCTAAACTGCAACAAAAAAAAGCCAGGCAGGTGTAGTCCTAGCTACTTGGGAGACTGAGGCAGGAGAATTGCTTAAGCTCAACAGCTGGAGGTTGCTGTGAGCTGTGACGCCACCGTACTCTACAGAGGGCAACAAAGTGAGCCTCTGTCTCTAAATAAAATACAATAAAATAAAATACCATGTTAAGCCAGGCACAGTGGTTGCATGCCTTTAGTCTAGCTACTCCAAAGGCTTGTATAGTTGGGATAGGAGCACAGCAGCCCAGCCTGAACAACATAGCCAGATCCAGTTTCCAAAAAACAAAACAATAAACAAACAAATCCCACCAGGTACATATATTACTTTGATTTAAAATAATTTTAAAATATTTGTATATTTGTTTATTTTCAGATAGAATCGAAATTATTAGATGAAAGATGAAATTTTTAAAGGTTTTTGCTATAAACTATAAAGTTGTCCTCCAGTGCTGTAATTACTTACACTCTCGCCAACAATATATGATAGTACCTGTTTTTCTACATCCTTGCTAATGTAGATTATTTTTTAAAATCTTTGCCAATTGTCTAGGAAAAAAAAAAGTTCTCGCCATTGATAAAAATGTGTTTTCTTTTATAAGTAAGGTTAAGTGACATCCTCTGTTTGCTTCTTGTTGAGTTTCTAGATTAATACTTGATGAAATTACCAATCTTCTATATAAACACCTGTATTTACATCGAGATTCTGTACTTAGAGAGAATGCCAAAATTGTCTTCATCATGAAGTAACAGAAAACATAAGATATCCCAAACTGAATTATTTATCTGCTTCTCCGAAACAGTGTCTTTTGACTTCCCTATCTCTATGAATAGCCCCTGATAATTTTTGACCCTTTCTTCCATATTTAGCCAGTCACATAATTAATTAAAGTTGACTGTGCTCAGACTCTCATACCTATTACCTTCTTTCTTTTCTTTCTTTCTTTCTTTTTTGTTTTTTATTAAATCATAGCTGTGTACATTAATGCAGTCATGGGGTACGATGTGCTAGTTTTATATACAACTTGAAATATTTTCATCAAACTGGTTAACATAGCCTTTATGGCATTTTCTTAGTTATTATGTTAAGACATTTATATTCTGCACCTAGTAAATTTCACATGTACCCTTTTAGATGCACAGGAGGTGTGGTCCCACCAATTGCCCTCCCTCCACCCATCCTCCCTGCCTTATTTCTATTCTCACTTCTAACCACTCAAATATTGCTTTTCCTTTCAGGAGAATTTTGATAGGTATTTCCAAATTACTCTTCCAAACAAATTATTTTTAATTTCATTAAAAAAAATTTTTTTAGCAACAAGGTCTTGCTCTGTTATCCAAGCTGGAGCACAGTGACATGATCATAGCTCGCTATAACCTCTACCTCTTAGGCTCAAGTGATCCTCCTGCCTTATTCTCTCCCAAGTAGCTGAGACTATAGGCTCACACTACAGAGCCCAGTTATTTTTTTTTTTATTCTTTTATAGAAATGGGGGTCTTACAATGTTGCCCAAGCTGGTCTTGAACTCCTGATCTTTAGTAATCCTCCTGTCTTGGATTCCCAAATTTATGGTATTACAGGCATGAGACACTATGCCAGCCCCTTCCAAAGGCTTTTATATGAATTTAGTCCTCAAACTGTCAACAACAATTGATGTTAACTTTTTTTTAATCTTTATCAATCTAACAGGTGAAAAATGGATGGCACTTCATTGTCATTTTGAATTGTATTGCTTCTGTATGTAAACAGAAATATATTCTTGGTTATATGGACAGGCCAGGGCACTAGCAATGCCAATATTTCACTTCAAGCCTTTACAATGGAAGACAGGGAGGAACGGGGCTGGAATGGAAGCTAAAGCCATCATTGTTATTTTCATTAATGATTTTGGGGTTTTATACCTTTTTCTACCCTAAGACTAATATTTCATGTGTGAGTTTTTTTTTAACTTTTCAAAACAATGAAATATACAAAAGTAGAGAGAATAGAATAGTGAAATTTCATGTATCTATCATACAGCTTTAAAAATTATGAAGTCTGTGGCTGGTCATGTGGCTCTTGCCTATAATCCCAACACTTTGGGAGGCTGAGGCAGGAGAATCACTTGAGGATAGGAGTTGGAGATTGACCTGGGCAACATATTGAGACCTTGTCTCAAAAACAAACAAACGAACAACAACAACAAAAATACACCCCATCTCTTTAAAAAAATTAGCTTGTCATGATGGTACATGCCCAGCTTGGGCAACAGATTGAGATCTTGTCTCCAAACAAAAATTATTAACAATCTACATTTTTGTTTTATTTATTCCATATCTAATTATTTTTCTAAATTTCTAAGAAAAGCTCGGGTATCACACCATGTCACTTATCTATACTTTAATACATTTCTGTAACTTGTTGACATGTAATATCATATTAAGGTGTATAGCTTGATTTTCCCAAAATGAAAACACTCGTATGACCACATTCCATATCAACAAATAGAATATTTCCAATGCTTCAGACATCCCCATTTTGTCCTCTCTGAGTCTCTACCAAAAGTTAAGCACTATTTTCACTGCTATCAGCTTTAATTAGTTTTTGATCTTTATATGCATAGAATTGCATTACAAACTTTACAATATATAAATGGTAACATCATATTGTTTGATGTCATTCAACATTATATTTTTAATATTCATTCATGTGTAGTTTGTTCATACATTATACTATAGAGTATTTACATACTATGGAAAATAGAAAGAGTACTTCACTGTATAAATATTTTGTAGGTTTTAACTATACTATTGATAGATATTTGGGTTGTTTTCAATTTTTGGCTATTGAAAATAGTGCTGCTCTGATCATTCTTGTGCAAGTCCTTTGCTGTATGTAAAACTTCCTTTCTGTTGTGTACACCTAGGAGTTGCTTTGCCGGATCATACAGTATGCTCATGTTCAGTTTTCGTAAATTCTTTCAGTTTTCTAAACCAAGTTACACTCCCACAAGCAGTATGAGAGTTTTAATAGTTCTGCATTGCCAACATTTGGCATTATCAGTAGTAAATTGGATTCTCTGGAAAATAGACTCTCAGGAGATTATCAGGCAGAAATTTTATAAGAAGGTGCTCCTGGGATTAACATGTATAGAAGGGAAGGGGCAGAGGCAAAATCGGACAGAAGCAGAAGTTGAGCTGTGATGAGGTTTCAAACAGTGCTTCAGCTATCCCCATAGAGAGCCAACCTTTTGAGACCTTGCATAACCCACACCTTGCCACCATGGTACACTGTTTGTATCTATTATATTAGCACGAGAAGCTGATGCTGGAGGTCGGCTGAAGTGAACTAGTCAAGTCATTTTGTCTCCTGGTTGTTCAGTGCCTCTTCTGTGGTGCATGCTCCTTGTTACAGGCATTAACATGCACTCTTCATGCCCACCTTGTAGCCACTCCCATATGGCCGTCTTTCCCTAGACTTCCTTGTACCTGATTTTCCAATCTTTCTTCTACCAGGCTCTGAGTAGTTCTTCAAGTCCTTTGCCAATGCTTATGACTCTGTGTATATTCTAACCTCAGTTTATTTTTTCTTTCTCCACAAAGTAGAAGTACAAGGAGATAAGTATTTATTGAACCTAGTCAGTGGTTCACTACCAGGCTATATACTCAAGTCCAATTAAGTAAAAATCTTTGGGGGTAGAACCCAGGCATCAGTGTGTTCATTTAAAAAGTTTTTCAGGTGATTCCATCATTCATCCAAGGTATGCTCAGTTGTTCAGCTTCCTGTTAATACTCGAAAGGCAATGGTTCTCAAACTTTGTTGTGTATTACAATCAATTGGTCAGTTTATTTAAAATGCAGATTCTGAATCCTCACCCCCATAAATTCTGATTCAGAGGACTGAGTCAAGGTCAGTCCTCTTTGCATTTTTAATTCACCCAAGGGTAGGTGATTCTGATGAAAGTGGATCAAAGAGCTAACTATGGAAAACTCTAATAATGGTTCTTGCTTTCAAGGAACTTAAATCTCATAGAGGAAGAAGGTATTTTAATTGGTGGCAGGAGGAATTTTAGCAAAGAGTGTTGAATAATCATCATGAAACAATTTTAGAAATTGAATAATCCACTATCCACTTAGATGACTTAAATAAAATCTATACTTGAGGGTGGCGCCTATGGCTCAGTGGGCAGGGCGCCGGCCCATATACCGAGGGGGACAGGTTCAAACCTGGCCCCGGCCAAACTGCAACAACAACAACAACCACAAAAATAGCTGGGCGTTGTGGTGCGTGCCTGTAGTCCCAGCTACTCGGAAGGCTGAGGCAAGGGAATCACCTAAGCCCAGGAGTTAGAGGTTGCTATGAGCTGTGTGATACCACAGCACTCTACTGTGGGCTATAAGGTGAAACTCTGTCTCTCAAAAAAAAAAAAAAAAAACTATACTTGAAAAGGGATGGTCTACAAAACACTAAATAAGCTTATGTTTAGAATGCTCCATAATCAATTTGACTTTTTAAAAAGCCAGGCTAGGCTGGGTGCAGTGGCTCACATCTATAATCCCAGCACTTTGGGAGGCTGAGGCAGGAGGATCACTTGAGGCCAGGATCACTTTCTAGTTTGAGACCAGCCTAGAAAACAAAATGAGTCCCTGCCCCTGCTCCAACCCATGTCTACAACAAAAAAAAAAAAAAAATTAGCTGGTGTGGTGGTGCACACCTGTAGTCCTGGCTTCTCAGGAGGCTGAGGCAGGAGGATCACTTGAGCCCAGGAATTTGAAGTTGCAGTGAGTTATGATGATACTATTGCACTCTAGCCCAGGCAAGAGAGTAAGACCCTGTCTCAAATAAATAAATAAAAACCAGGCGATACTATGGAAAATGTTCTCAAAAGAATCAGCCAAATTAAAATTACAGATGGCTCTTTGCTATCTTTAGATACATGTTTTAATATTCATGTGGAGCTCTCTTTTCTGCTAAAGCCTTTAGACAACTGGCAGTAGCAATTTTCACTGTCTAGAGCACAGTCTCTCCAACTTGACATGCATGAGAATCACCTAGAGTTCTTGTTTAAACGCAGATTAAGATTCAGTAAGTCTGGGCTAAAGCCCAAGATCCTACATTTCTAACAAGCTCCCAGGTGATGCTGATGCAGGTGGTCTAGGACTCATACTTAAAGTGGCTAAGTTCTGTGGGCTCTTGTCCTTCCCCTCCAACCTCCGCTTCGCCTTACAAATTCTGTCCCACTTTGGTCCCTTGGGCTAAGCCCAAGAAGATGTTCAAATCTGAGGGGTTAAGTGATCCCAATTAATGTTCTTCCTTGCAAGGTAGAATGAGGACTTAAAGAAATGAAAAACTAAATTATAGTCAAGTGTAGACTTTATCAACAGTTACAAATTTTAAAAAAGTAATCAACCCTCTACATATTAATTCAGATTCTTCACATCCATTGATTTTAGCAGTATTGAAGTCATTCCTTGATCTCTGGCTACTTAACAAGATTTAAAAAGAAGTCTCACTGGAAATGATGTGGGAAACAACTTATCTGTTGACATAGAAAATAAAATTCTTTTAGAAAGCAATTTAGTAGCCTGTATCAGGAAACATTAAATTTGTGTATGCCAGAATTATTTTCATGCTTGATCTCATATTCTTATTCCTGATAACATATAGTAAATAATTTACCTAAACAACAAATAGCTGCTAAACATTTGCCACATGTTTCTTGCTATAATAGATGGTAGACTAACTCATAGTCAGGAATACACCCACTTTTCACGAAGACATTTATTTCAGTATTAACAAAAATGAAAAACTTGGGAAATGAAATGTTCAACAGCTGGCTAAATTTTGACATAACTCAAAGGGATAGTTTGAGACACTAAAAGTGGTGGGTAGATTATAAAATTGTGTGTAAAATGTATATAGAAACAGGCGGTGCCTGTGGCTCATCGAGTAGGGCGCCGGCCCCATATACTGAAGGTGGCGGGCAGAACTGCAAAACAGAAAAATAGCTGGGCGTTGTGGCGGGCGCCTGTAGTCCCAGCTACTCGGGAGGCTGAGGCAAGAGATTCGCCTAAGCCCAGGAGTTGGAGGTTGCTGTGAGCTGTGTGACGCCACGGCACTCTACCAAGGGCGACAAAGAGAGACTCTGTCTCTACAAAAAAAAAAAGTATATAAAAACTATTGGAAAAAAAGAAAGAAAGAAAAGTTGAGGTAGGATTTTAAATATTTAGTATTGTTATAATATTTTGATAAATAAAATGTCATGTTAAAAAACTTATTTGAAAACCCATCGCACACATAAATGTGTAGTGGGATCAGATACAATAAAAATTCATTTCATTGCTTTGATGCAACTTTTGAAAACTGTCATACTAACAAAACAATTTTTGTCCTTTCCTATCTATATGCCTGCTTATCCTTATCTTTGAATGCAGTTGGGAGATGTTAGAGCTTACCAGTGGTTTACACTGTCAACTTTACAGTGTAGAAAATAACAGTTTCCTCAACACAGTGGCAAGCTTTTGCAGATATTTTATAATTGCATCAGCCATGCCAATGCCATGGATTCTATAAGGCTAAAACCAGGCAGTATGTCATCTTTTTTTTGGCCATTTTTGCTTTGATGTTTGGTCCTGTTTTCCTTATATTGAAAAGTTTGGGGATATTAGATATTTAGTTTTAAATGTCAACTTGTTTATATTCAGGTTTACTCAAAGTTGTAATCCCTACTATTCTTTTTTTTTTTTTTTTGAGACAGAGCCTCAAGCTGTTGCCCTGGGTAGCTTGAAATGGCGACACAGCTCACAGCAACCTCAAACTCCTAGGTTTAAGCGATTTTCTTGCCTTGGCCTCCCAAGTAGCTCGGACTACAGGCACCCGCCACAATGCCCAGCTATTTTTTGGTTGTAGTTGTCATCGTTGTTTGGCAGGCCTGGGCTGGATTCGAACCTGCCAGCTCTGATGTATGTGGCTGGTGGCTTAGCCACTTGAGCTACAGGGTCTGTGCCCCTAATAATTCTTTATATTCAGTAGGTTCTCAGGTCCAAAGACACAATTCAGGGAGGGAGTTGGGGTGAGGGGCACCCTCTGCAGGAAGATGTTGGTAAGCAAAGCCTATTCTTTGAAGTTGGTGACTGGATGTAGACTGCAGCAGCTGGTGGGAGATGAATTGTCTCAAGGAGTGGAGAATGCAGAAAGGGAGAAGGGGGTTCAGGGGAATAAAGTGATGGGTCCTATAGTAGCACCTCATTCTTGCTTTTGTAGGGCAAGAATGCTTTTGTAGAAAAAGACCTCCCTTCTTTCCTTCTAGGTTCAATGGCTAGTTCTATGAAATAAACTGACAATGAGCAGATTAGAACCAGAGAAAGTATACAAATGTATTGTACACGTGGGAGCATTACAGGAAAAAAATGCCAATACCCAAAATACCAGTGATAATTGGGAGCTTATATACTGTCTTCATAAGGGAAAGGAGAGGAAGGATAGAGGTAACTTAGGGGAAAGTTAATAATCTGGGGGGAAAGAATGAACATCTTTCTTTTGCTTAAAAGAATAGATGTGCGATATAATAGTTCATGTGGGACAGTTTATCTGGGGGTGGTATCTACTTCTAGTCTCCTGTCCTATAATAAGAGTAAATCTTCCCTGGTTGATGAAACTCCCAGGGAGGGATTAATGGCAAAGTTCCTTTTGGAAGATCTCTCTAAGGCAGATAAATGGAGTTCAGAGAAAAGCTTCTCCCTGCATTTGCTGTTTTTCAAGCTCCTTCAACTCAAAATAATCAGTATACCAATGTAGCGTACTTTGCTACATGTCCAACTTCTTTGCTTTTGTTTTTCTGAGTTTAGAAAATATTCTTCCTTTTTTTGGGCACACCTGTCCCCAACAAGAAGATTGAGAAACAAAGAAACAAAGATTTTATATAATGACAGAGGCACTGTGGTAGGCTTGGCCCCCAAGGAGCAACCTGGAATCTTTGCAGGAAGTCAGGAACAAGGCTTAGGGATGCTGCCCTGAAAATGGTCAATTTTTATTCTCCTCAAATCCTTTTAGCTAAGTAAGACTTGCCAGGGTTGTGAATAGACAAAGATGCACAGAACTAGCAGGACTGAAGATATCATAAGCCTATCAATAGAGATTTTCTGAAGGTTACTAAGAAACATTCCTGCTGACTGCTGAAGAAAGCCTGCTCCTATATTCGGAGTCGTGGTGATGCCGGGTCCTTCTGGGTAGCACACATGTGGATGAGGCTGCCTCCTTGCTTTACAGTGCATCCTGTGTTGGCTTCCTCTTTATGCTCCTGACACACAGAGGTGAAGACAGGTGGGGCTGTGTACACATTCATTTTTCATGGAGGAAGTGGTTGTTCAGTGACCTTGGGAAAGCCCAGTGCTGATGTATTACAGCAGGTGGCAGCCTTTCCCTGGGAGAAAAGGAAGAGCCTTTCCTAATCCAAAACTGGTTTGGGATTTATTGCTTTTCTTTGATATGTCAGGGGATTTATCTAGGTCCTGAAGTTGAGATTGGCTTTGTCACAGTGCAAAGAGGAGCAGGGACCCTGTATGTTGGAAAGGCAGGTAGACTCACTTCCATAGCACGGTCCCACAGCTGCTGGCTCTGAGTAACTCAGTGGTTGCCCTCACGGAGCCTGGCCAAGACCAGACACCACTAGATGTCTCTGAGCAAGGGGCCACAGGGATTCACAGAACTGCCCCCAAATACGCAGAATCAGAACACATCAAGAATTGTGCTGCTTAAAAAATTAAAAAATAAAATAAAAATAAATTTTATAAAATAATTAACATATTGTGAGGGAGGACATTTGATTGTAAAAATATCCCTTTTTACATTCCAGCTCTGTAAAGCAGCTTTTAAACTAATTTGCCAAATGTGTGGTATTTTTTCAAAAGATAATTAAGTTATTTGCCTTCAAATTGGCAGAGAGCTTAGTAGAAGAAACGTCAGACTTGACAGAGAAACTTGACACTGGAAATACAGAAGGTGCCAAAAAAAGGTATACACATTTTAAGAAAAGAAAAAAAACTGTATTAAACTTGTGATACTCAGTATATACTGATAACATTTGTTATATTGTCTATTGTATCTTGTAATTGCAGACGTCAAATGTGACTTGAATATTACAAATTTAATATAGTTTGTCCTTTCTTAAAATGTGTATACCTTTTTTTGGCATCTTCTATATATCTGGTTTGTTTGTTTCTTCACTTTTTTAGAGATAGGATCTTTCTCTGCTACCTAGGCTGAAGTGCAGTGACATGATCATAGCTCACTGTAACCTTTAACTCCTGGCCTCAAGTAATCCTCCCACCACAGCCTCCCAAGGTGCCAGGATTAATCAGGCCTGAGCTACTGCACATAGCCTATTTCTGCATTGTTAATGGTAGAATTGTTACCATTTATCAACATGTATATAAAAGCTATGTATATAGAAAATGATATTGGATCGGCGCCCATAGCACAGTGGTTATAGCACCAGCCACATACACGGAGGGTGGTGGGTTTGAACCTAGCCTGGGCCAACTAAACGACTGCAACAAAAAAAATAGCCGGGTGTTGTGGTGGGCCCCTGTAGTACCAGCTACTTGGGAGGCTGAGGCAAGAGAATCGCTTAAGCCCAAGAGTTTGAGGTCGCTATGAGCTGTGACATCACGGCACTCCACTGAGGGTAACATAGTGAGACTCTGTCTCAAAAAAAAAAAAAATGTTAGTCAAAATTTAGTGTGGTCAGGCCTGGTGGCTCACATTTATATCCTAGCAGTTTGGGAGCCCAAGGCAGGAGGAATTGCTTGAGGCCAGGAATTAAAGAGCAGCCTGAGCAAGAGCAAGACTCTGTCTCTATGCATTAACAGAAAAATTAGCTGGATGTGGTGATATATGCCTATAGTCCCAGCTACACAGGAGGCTGAGGCAGGAGGATCACTTGGAGCCCAAGAGTTTAAGGTTGCAGTGAGGTATGATGATGCCACTGCACTCTAAGCCTAGGTGACAGAGCGAGATCCTGTCTTGGAAAACAAAAAACAAAATTTGGTGTGATTGAGGAGACATTTACTAAAGTCCCTATAGATGGAATTACTTTGTGGCTAAAGGAAATTGGGTTGATTAAATAGGGAGCAGACAGACATCAAAGAATCAGCTGTGACTATTGGAATCAATTAAAATTAAATTAAACTAAAACTAAAAGTTTGATTCCTTAGTTGCACTGGTCACATTTCAAGAACTCAATAGCCACATGTAGCTAGTGGCTACCATATTGGGCAGCACAGATTTCTGTGAGTAAAATTGGCTTTAAAGCCACTTTCCCCTAAGGCTGTGTCACATAATTGTCTTTCTGGCAGAAGAAGGCATCATGCCAGTTCTAACAGAGTAACAATGATCCCCTGTTAGTCAGGATGTGAGCTACTTCCTTCCCTCTACAGCAGAATCTGCTGTCTGCACAAGGGAAGTTGGTTTCTCAGAAGCTCACCTTTGTAGAAACATGTCTATTTGGAGAAAAATGTGAAGTACAGTATTCTTATTTTACTAGAAGACTAGAAGTATATATGGGAAATGCTGTTTTTTCTAGATGTTGAGATTGTAAAAAATTGTTTTTCTGTTCATTTGTATTCTGTACTTTTTAAAATTAAAAAAATCAGATACTGGCTGGGCACAGTGGCTCACACCTATAAACCCTGAGCTTAGGAGTTTGAGAACAGCATGATCACAAGCGAGATCTCATCTCTACTAAAAAAATAGTTAGGTGTTATAGTGGGTGCCTATAGTCCCAGCTACTCAGGAGGCTGAGGCAAGAGGATGGCTTGAGCACAGGAGTTTGAGGTTGCTGTGAGCTGCGATGCCACAGTACTCTACCCAGGGCAACAGAGTGAGACTATCTCAAAAAAAAAAAAAAAAAAAAAATCAGACGCTATGTCATAAAAATTGTGAATTTGCTTTTTGTTAATATGCTTTTGATAATATAGTAAATACTTTTGTACTCATAGCAAATAAAATATTTTTGACTACTAAATACTTTAAACAATAGCGGAGGAAGTGTGGAATTTAATTATATGGTTAAAAATATGACTAAAAAGGACAATATCTGGGTACTCAGTCCTTCTCTGAAGATCAAGATTCACTTATTTGGGGTTGGTGGCCCCCATCGTATGTCACACAGTTCAAAGTGAAGCTCAGTCTGCTAGATAATAAACAGGGAAAGGCTGTGAATCATAGTATTACTGTTATCATCCGTTAGCAACACACATCTTTAAAAATGAATAAACTTGGTGGGAGGGGGGGAAGAAAAGGGATCTTTTCAAACCATAGCATCTGTTCTTTCTTTATCCCAGGTGAGACTCATTAAATAGAAGCCAAAGTTATATTGCAAATGTAAATAATTTGGAGGCAGAAAAAAGGCTGAGAACTAAAAAAAGAGAAAAAAAGGCTGAGAACTGGTCAGTAATTACCTAAGTTCTTTTCTCCTCCAAAATTGTAAGATTTTGTGATAGTTTTAGTTTATATACTTTTTAGTGTATGTACTCCATTATATACGTTTAGAAAATTATGTACTTTTAAATTTATATACATTTTAAAGTTTTCTTTAATTAAATTTGTATGCTGTCAAAGATTGTCTTTGTATACATTTAGTTAAATCTCTAAATGAGTCCACTGTAAAATGCTAGCCGAATGAGATAGTAGCGAAGGGAGGCTCCTGTGGCTCATCGAGTAAGGTGCCGGCCCCATGTACTGAAGGTGGCAGGTTCAAACCCAGCCTTGGCTGTACTGCAAAACATAAAAATAGCCGGGCGCTGTGGCGGGCGCCTGTAATCCCAGCCACTCAGGAGGCTGAGGCAAGAGAATCGCCTAGGCCCAGGAGTTGGAGGTTGCTGTGAGCAGTGTGACGCCACGGCACTCTACCCAGGGTGATAAAGTGAGACTCTGTCTCTACAAAAAAAAAAAAAGAAAAGAAATAGTAGCCAAAAATGTTTTCAAATATCTAAGTATCCTTAGTGAGTATAGTATACAGAATCACTCACTTTAATTCCTCACATAAAGGAATTTTAAGTACAAGAGATAATTCAGAGGAAGAATTATGTGATAACACAGTACTAAAGAATCAAGAATTTACCCCCTCACACACACCTTTCACTTCCTGCTTTCTTTACAGTGTAATTTCAGTGGGGTGACTATAATCTTAAAGTTAAGGAAAACAAAAGACATGTGAGTTCCCAGCAATCATCTGTCTAGGCAGATAGTTGGAGGGGGGAAAGAACGAACTGAAAAAGGACAGCAGCTTGATTGCACAGGTGGTGCTCGCAGCTGCAGGGCCTTGGGTCAGACAGCCCTTCTCAGAAACACAGAGAAATAGTCAGCCTTGTATGTTGCACTCATTCTCTGCAAGAGGACAGACCTGGCAGCCTTCAAAAGGAAGAGTCCTGGAATCAAACCAGGCTCCTTTGTGTTTCCTGTTTGACTGAGAGCAAAATATTGTAATCAATCCACTTTTTAAAAATTATATTTACGAACACATACATATGTACATTTTATATTGCCTGTTGAGGTCAAATAATCCACCTTCCCAACTAAATTGTCTTTGCAGACGTCTTAGAGCTACCCGTTTGTCTCTTCTGTTCTGCTTTTCATAATCAGATATTTCAAATAACTTTCTTATTTGCTTGATGGAAAAAACCAAGTTAGGGTAACTGATCTGACCCTGCAATATGTTTATTCTTGGTCTCACACTGCACTTCTAGTTTCATAAATAAGGCTGCATTTAGGCTTTGGTTTACAGAGTTAGTTTACAAGGATATCCTTCACTCTATTTTATTTCCACTCTCTGGCTTTTCATGGATGTGTGTTTTACTCAAGTGTTCCCAGGGGCCTGGAAGGACTGGCTAGATGGAGGAGCTTGAATTGCTGCTCACACAGCTGTTTACTTGGATTATCTCAAAAAAAAAAAAAACAAAAACAGGCACTGGATCCCATTTGTGGGATGAAAAAAAATTCAATAAAGAAAGATAGGATTTATATCTTTTGTTTTCTTTTAGATTTTGTGTAAAGACTTGCACTAATCACCTTTGTCAGATTACTGTATATGATCATCTATGAGATCTGACAATTAAGTTTGCAAACTCAAAAAAGTGCTACATGCCTCATTGCTGAATATCATTACAATTGCCTTTGAAGCACCAATGCTTAGTCCACTCTTCACAGCAATTTTGGAACTCTTTTTCTAGAATGGCTATCACAGCTGTCATATTGCCCTTGATCCCCTGAATGTCATCAAAATGTCTTCTTTTCAATATTTCCTTTATCTCTGGGTAAAGAAAAATGTTACTGGGAGCCAGATCAGGTGAGTAGGGAGGGTGTTCTAAGTTGTTTGTGTACTGGCTAAAAACTCCCTCACAGAGAGTGCCATGTGAACTGGTGTGTTGTCATGATGCAAGAGCCCTTAGTTGTTGGTCAAGATTTTCTGTTAAGATTATTCTAACTAGGACCAGGCACAGTCCTGTCTGGGAGACCAAGGCAGGTTGCTTGAGCTCAGGAGTTTAAGACCAGCCTGAGCAAGAGCTTCTCTAAAAAACAACTGGGCATTGTTGCAGGTGCCTGTAGTCACAGCTACTCAGGAGGCTGAAGCAAGAGGATTGCTTGAGCCCAAGAGTTTGAGGTTGCTGTGAGTTATGACGTCTGCTGAGGGCAACAAAGTGAGACTCAAAGAGGGAAAAAAGGAGAGATTGTCCTAACAAAAAAACAATGGCAACAAAACAACAACAACAAAAACATTTTCCTAACTGTTTCTATATCAATGTTTACTTGGTCTACTATGCTTCTCATAGTCAGTTGATGATTTTGATATACAATTCAACAAATTTTTGCAATGTTTTTGTTATTACTAGCCACCTTGACCTCTCTTCATCCATAATCCTTTCTCTCCCCTCAGAAAAATGTTTAATTCATTTGTACACTGCCATTTTCTTGATGGCATTATTCCCATAAACTTGGACTAACATGTCCCTGATTCCACTTCCACTTTTTTTTTTTTTTTTTGCAGTTTTTGGCCAGGGTTGGGTTTGAACCCACCACCTCCGGCATATGGGGCTGGCACCCTATTCCTTTGAGCTACAGCACTGCCCTCCACTTCCACTCTTTTCAAGTTAAACAAGAAATTAATATTTGCTTTTTGCTCTAATTCAAGCTCCAACATTCTTGCAGTGGCACACAAAAACATGCAACAACACAGTGAATGCCACCCAGCAAGACACTTCCACACATCAACACAAACACAGCTGTGAGACACTGATATACTAGGGTTATGAAACCTTACTAAGTTGTTCATACAGTGCTGCCAGTGGGAGCACATGGTGGCAAGTTCAGGAAACTTAATTGTCAGATCTCTTATATGAGCATTTTTCTTGTTTCATTTTACTCTATTATTTTCCTTCTTCATCACCAGCATTGGCAGTTACTTTGATGTATTTAATATGTGTCTGGATATAGATGTATCCCTGAGTTATTTTTGTTGTTGTTGTTTGTTTGTTTTGGAGACAGAGTCTCAAGCTGTAGCTTTGGGTAGGGTACTGCAATGTGGCATCATAGCTCACAGCAACCTGCAACTCTTGAGCTCAAGTGATCCTCTTGCCTCAGGTTTTTTTTTTTTTTTTGTAGAGACAGAGTCTCACTTTATCGCCCTGGGTAGAGTGCCGTGGCATCACACTGCTCACAGCAACCTCCAGCTCTTGGGCTTAAGCGATTCTCTTGCCTCAGCCTCCCTAGCAGCTGGGACTACAGGC
>CAUYON010115960.1:0-71691 GCA_963573935.1 Arctocebus calabarensis | reverse complement strand
CCTCCCGAGTAGCTGGGACTACAGGCGCCCGCCACAGCGCCCGGCTATTTTTTTGTTTTGCAGTTCGGCCGAGGCCGGGCTTGAACCCGCCACCTTCGGTATATGGGGCCGGCGCCCTACTCGCTGAGCCACAGGAGCTGCCAAAAAGCTTTTTATTTTGAAATAATTATAGATTCATAGAAAGTTATAAAAGTAGTATAAAGAGGGCACATGAGGCCTTCACCTAGGTTTATCTACAATTACTTCTTTTTTTTTTTTTTGAGACAGAATCTCACTAAGTTGCCCTTGGTAGAATGCCGTGGCGTCACAGCTCACAGCAACCTCAAACTCTTGGGCTTAAGCAATTCTCTTGCCTCACCCTCCTGAGTAGCTGGAACTATAGGCGCCTGCCACAACACCAGGCTATTATTTGGTTTTAGTTGTCAGTATTGTTTGGTAGGCCCAGGCTGGATTTGAACCTACCAGCTTTGGTATAGTGTGGCTAATGCCCTAGCCACTGAGCTACAGGTGCCAAGCCCTACAATTACATCTTAAAGTATAATATCAGAAAAATGAATTTGATATTGACATAATGTGTTTATGTAGTTCTCTGTATTTGATCAAATGTGTAGATATGTATGAACACCATTGCAATCAAAAAGCTATTTGATCTAGCCAGGTGTTGTGGCAGGTGCCTATAGTCCCAGCTACTCGGGAAACTGAAGCAAGAGTATTGCCTAAGCCCAAGAGCTAGAGGTTGCTGTGAACTGTGATGCCACAGCACTCTGCTGAGGGTGATAAAGTGAGACTCTGTCTCTAGAAAAAAAAAAAAAGCTATTTCATCCCTACAAAGATCTCCTTTATGCTACCTTTTAATGGGCAAATCTTGTTCCCTCCCTCTAACATCCCTAAACTTAGCAACCACTAATCTGTTTTCCATCTTTATAATTTTAGGATTTTGAAATAAATGTAGATTCATATGAAGTTGGCTAGAGAATTATTAAGTACATTTATAATTCTAAAAGAACTAGCTTGTGTTCTATTCTTTATTTCTCTATTGCTTTGTTTTCTTTCTTTCTTTTTTTTTTTTTTTATAGAGACAGAGTCTCACTTTATCGCCCTTGGTTGAGTGCTGTGGCATCACACAGCTCACAGCAACCTCCAACTCCTGGGCTTTAGGCGATTCTCTTGCCTCAGCCTCCCGAGAAGCTGGGACTACAGGCGCCCACCACAACGCCCGGCTATTTTTCTGTTTTGCATTTCAGCCGAGGCTGGGTTTGTACCAGCCAGCTTCGCTATATGGGGCTGGCGCCCTACACAATGAGCCACAGGCGCTGCCCTATTGCTTTGTTTTCAATCTGACTTTTATGTACTTCTGCTTTATTTGGATTAATTTGTTCATCTTTTCATAGTTCCCTGAAGTTGTAGCTGAGATCATCGATTTGAAACCTTCATTATTTCCTGACAGAAACAGAGAGCTATAAACTTACTCATAAATACTGCTTTAGCAGCATCATCCTTTTTATTTGTTTGTTTGTTTGGGTTTTTCTTGAGTTTTTTTTTTTTGCAGTTTTTGGCCAGGGCTGGGTTTGAACCCACCACCTCCGGCATGTGGGGCTGGCACCCTAGTCCTTTGAGCCACAAGTGCTACCCCTCCTCTTTGTTTTTTTTTAAAGGTAACTAGACCCACATGTAGTTGTAAGAATAATATACAGAAATCTCATGAACCCTTGACCTAGTTTCTCACAGTAGTAATACAGTATGTTGTAAAATGATAGTATAGGATCATAACCAGAATATTGGCAGGAGTACAGTCAAGACAGAATATTTTCATCACCACAGGGATCCCTCATGATGTCTATCTATAGAAACACAATTTCCTTCTCTCCTTCCCTACCACTCCCTCCTTAGCCTTGGACAGCAGCTCTCCATTTCTGTAATGGTATCATTTTAAGAATGATGTGCAAATGGAATCATACAGTATGAAATATCTTTAATTTTTTTCACCCATCATGATCCTCTGGATATTCATCCATGATGTTGTATGTATCAATAATTCATTTGCTTTTGCTGCTTAGTAATACTCCATGGTATGGGTGTATCATTAGCTATTCACTCATTGATGGATGTCTAGATTGTTTCTGTTTAGGGGCTCTGAACAAATAAAACTATCTATAAACACTCGTGTACAGGTTTTTATATATACCTAAGTTTTAATTTCTCTGGGATAAATGGTCCATAATTGGTAGTTGCATCATAGGTTTTAATTTTAGTGAATTCAGCTTCTAGATCACTATTCTGCAATTGGAGTCAGTTGAAATCTTTATTCAGTTCTTTGATTCTTCACTGAATTATTTGGAGTCTACCTTACATGTGTATAGTTCAGAGATTGGCTAAAGATTTGGGCCAAATTTATAAGAAGATTTGGGGGCTTTGTCTTTTACACTTTTTCCTTTACAAGATTCCCAGCCTCACTTTCCAGTTTCTGATTTTGCCACAAACTTTGTCTTCTGTTTCTTCATGTTAGTAAAGTATATTGTCCGCCCCAAGTAATACCAACTAGAGCCTGCCTTTAGGTATGAAGCCATTAAAAACAATGCAGTTACACAGTGCCATTTCATATTTCTGAATGTTTTTCATATCTTACTGGGGTTTTCAGGTAGAGATTTTTTAAGTAGTTTATTCAGGGTCTGTAGTTGCAGAAGAGTTAGCCCAAAAGGAGATACTCTGCCGCTTCTCAAAATGGACCTATTGTGTATTCTTTGGAATTTTATCCAAATAGTAGCATACTGTTCTTTATTGTTTTAACTCAATATATAATGGAGGTTTTTTTTTTCCTTTCAATATATATAATGATGCCTTGTTCTTATAGTTGTATAATTACTGTATGGATATACTATATTTAACAAGTCCCAGTATTGATGGACATTTGGTTTGTTTCCATTTTCTATTTTTTTTTTTGTAGAGACAGAGTCTCTCTTTATCGCCCTGACTAGAGTGCTGTGGCATCACACAGCTCACAGCAACCTCGAACTCCTGGGCTTAGGCGATTCTTTTGCCTCAGCCTCCTAAGTAGCTGGGACCACAGGCCCCCGCCACAATGCCTGGCTATTTTTTTAGATTTTTTTTTTTTTTTTTGGCAGGGGCCAGGTTTGAACCCATCACCTCTGGTATATGGGTCCAGCACCCTAATCTTTGAGCCACAGGTGCTGCCCTATTTTTTTAGATTTTTAATCTACTGTATTTAAGGTGGCATATAATGTGAAGTGTTATTTTTCTCTTTGTTTTAAATTCCATTTTCTATTTAAATATTGCTGCATTATGCATCCTTGAGCATAAGGTATTTTGCATATGTACAAGCATTTTTGGATTAATTCCTGGAAGTGGAGTTGTCAAATTGACCTACAAAGAGATTGCTTTGATTGTTGTTGACTTGCAACAACATTGTATGAGAGTGTCATTTCTCCCCATAAAGTCACCGATTCATTATTGATTTTTAAGATTTTTTCCATCTGCTTATTTTTACAAATGACTTTGCTTTATTTTTAATATGCATTTCTCTTGTGCATCTAGTTAAGCTTCTTTTAGCATTTAAAAACCATTAATTTTTTTCCTGTGAACTTCCTGTTTATGTTCTTTGTCCATTTTTCTTCTAGGTTTTTGGTCTTTTTTATTTATAAGAACACTGCATGTATTAAATATATTTGCTCATGGGGACGGTGCCTGTGGCTCATATGCCTGAGGTGGTAGGTTCAAACCTAACCCCAGCCAAAAACTCCAAAAAATATATATTTGCTCATTGTCATATGTTGCTATATTTTTTCTTATTTTTCATTTGTTCTGACTTGGCTTTTGACCTCACAGAAGACTTCTATTATCATTTAGCTAAGTATGTTAGTTTTCTTTTAAAGTAGGAGTTATGAGTCATATTTAGAGAAACACTTCTCCATTTCAAGACTGAAAATTTTCTCAGCTAAGTACAGTGGCTGGGAGGCTGAGGTGGGAAGATCACTTGAAGCCAGGAGTTTGAAAGTAGCCTGAGCAAGAGCAAGACCCTGCCTCTACTAAAAAATAGCAGTAGCTATTCAGGAGGGTGAGGCAGGAGGATCACTGAGGACCAGGAGTTTGAAGTTACAGTAAGGTATGATGATCCCACTGTACCCTAGCTGGGGCAACAGAGTGAAACTGTCTCAAAAAGAAAAAATCATTTTTCTCCCATGTTTTCTTCTAGGATTTTGTAGTATATTATGTTTAAATTTTTTTTACCAAACTAAAATTTATCTTGGGAGATAGAATATATAAACAAATAATTTTTCTTTTTTTCTTTTTTTGGCAAATTGGCTATTTTGTACTTCTTGTTTTCTTACATGTGAAAATATTTAAAATATAGTCAAACCTATTGATATCATACTTCATGCTTTCTACCTTTCATGTCATGCTTATGCTTTAATCACCCTCCAAATTATATAAATTCCAATTTACATATTTTATTGCTTTTTTACTACTTTATTTTCTTTTGCTACTTTCAGAATTTATATTTAAATATTTAATGAACCTGAAAAGTCTTTTGGCCTATGGTATGTTGAGACCAAGCTTATTTTCTATACAGTCAACTAGCCAGTTGTGCTACCATTAATTGAATTCATTTCATCATAAATTTCAAAGACCGTCTGTAATATTTCCCAATTTTCATGTATACAACTGTTTCTTCTTGTTTCATCAATCACTCAGTTCTCACACAAATAGCATACTGTCTTACTTGAAAAGTAAAAAGAAGATGGCTTACTTTAAAAGATACCAAGATATATAAACCTAAAATGTTTTTTGGTAGTTCTCTCTCAATATTTTAAGAGTGCTTTAAGTTCACATTGTAAAGTGGTTTTTTAAATGTATACATTTGGGAAGAATTAACATCATTACCTTTAACACTGTCATCCAGGAACACTGTAGATATTTTCATTTGTTGATGTGTATTTCTCAGTTGATTTTTGTGGTTTCCTTTCTAAGAATTCTAGTAGTATATATTCACTGGGGATGTCCCAAGACGGTTAGTGTATGCCTGTAACTGCGGATAGTACCAAACCCTATCAATGCTATACATAAATTATTTTCCTTTTTTATAATTTCATAGATAGAAGATTCATTCTTACCGTAGATCTTAGCAATCTCAGCATAGAATTTTTTTCTTGTTAAGTCAATAATTTTTACCTTTTCACATAAAGGAAATACTTTACAGCTTCTCTTTGGCA
Organism: Arctocebus calabarensis; assembly: GCA_963573935.1. Taxonomy (NCBI): domain Eukaryota; kingdom Metazoa; phylum Chordata; class Mammalia; order Primates; family Lorisidae; genus Arctocebus; species Arctocebus calabarensis. The sequence goes on along the minus strand of CAUYON010115960.1, from coordinate 66,463 downwards.
TGTCCAAATTGTCAACATCATACTACTCTTGCACTATAGAAACATTATGTAAAAATAGGGGTTACTTGAGCACAAACACTATGATACTGCCACAGGCAATCTGATAACTGAGACAGCTACTAAGAGACAGGCAGATAGTGTATGGAGTGTGGAGACACTGAAAAAAGGAATGATTCATTTCGTGGGCAGGATGGAGCATGACAGCCTAAGTTTTCATTACTCTACTGAGAATGGCACACAGTTTAAAATTGTGAATTGTTTATTTCTAGAATTTTCCATTAAATATTTTCAGACTTCAGATAACTGAAATCTTGGAAAATAAAACCTTAGAAAGCAAAAACCATGAATAAGGGGAGACTACTTTATGATGTGATACTATTATTTCATAATAAAATATGATTGTGTACTTTGAAAAAGACGAGAAAGATATAAACTAGGATATTAAGTGATTATCTCTAACTGTTGGAGTGATGGGTCATTTAAGGGGTTTTTTTCTTGATGCTTGTTTTTTAAGTTTAATATTTGAGTATGTATAACTTTATTATGATTAGAAAATCATAATTCCAAAAAGCTACTTGTGAAATGTTTTAAGGTTTGTTGAAAATGCATTTAAATATGTCTAGTGAAAAATAAATTTTGTTTATGTTCATAAATGCCAGCTACATATAAAAATCACATGAAATTTTTTTCTGAATAAAAACTCCATAATTTTAATATCCATAATAATTTGAAATAATAGTTTATACAAGTAATGATGAGCTCAAAATCTAGAAAGCATATTGATTTAGATTAATTTTTCTCTTAAGCAGCAATGTAAAATTTTTAAGTCAATATTTAGTTTAGTTTTGTTTTGTTTTGAGACAGATCCTCAAGCTGTCACCCTGGATAGAGTGCCATGGCATCATAGTTCACAGCAACTTCCAATTCCTGGGCTCAAGCGAGTCTCCTGCCTCCGCCTCCCAAGTAGCTAGGACTACAGGCGCCCACCACAATGCCTAGCCATTTTTTGGTTGCAGCCGTCATTGTTGTTTGGCGGGCCTGGGCTGAATTCAAACCCACCAGCTCCGGTGTACATGGCTGGCGCCTTAGCCCGTTGAGCCACAGGCACCAAGCCAATATTCATATTTTAAATTATGTGGAATGGAATTATTTTTAGGGTTAACCAAAAGCTAGTTGTATAATTAACATCTGACACACTCTAATAAATCTAGTAAGCCTCTTAGCTTAGCATGAATACAGAGATAATTCACTTGTATTTACATAATCAAAATAATCTCTTCACAGTGTAGATTTTCAGACAGAATGACTACTAAAGAAGAAAAAGAAAATATTTATGAAGTTTGCAAAAGGTTCGTTAACAATTTTTAATTACCTAACTTTAAAATAGTCACTCATCTAATTTGTATTTAGAGTGTGTTTTTCACTCTCTACCATAAGTGCTTGGGCTACCATAAGCCATATGTGAGTAGAATTTAATTAATGTATCAGATGTACTCAGAAGTAAGGGGTCTTATAAGTAACCTTAAGCTGTCACTGAGTTTTTTTGAACCATTAAGATATTTTTTTATGAACCATTAAAATATTTGTTGAGAAAAGATAAAGACTAGCAAAAAAAGAAAAGTAGGAAAAGAAAAAAAAGTTGTGTGTGCAACTTTTATGAATGTAAGCATGGCTGAAATCATCACTGTTTCTTGGCCTCTTGGCTAAGATCAAGTATAGAGTGGCTGAACTTAGATGAACTTTATAGTTTGCAAGGCTCTTATATGGATGCCATGATTAGTATTAAGAGTTACAACACATTCACTACAACATAAAACCACCATATCTGGAATTAGAGGACGCCTTAGTGAGCATCTGATTGATCCTCTACCCTCATTTGACTGTTACGGTAAGGCACAGCAGGTGATGGATATGTTCAAGTCCTTTTGTAAAGGCATTGGTTTTCAAAGTGTGATCCTTAGAGCAGTAGTATGTGGGAACTTGTTAAAAACAGGAATTGTTGAGTCCCATACCAGGCCTCCTGAATCAGAAACTCTGGACATGGGGCCCATCAATCTGCATTCAGGGAAGCCACTAATTTTCTTTTTGTTATTTTTTATTGTTTGGGATTCATTGAGGATACAAAGAATTAGGTTACACCTTTTGCAGTTGTTAGGTAAAGTCCCTCTTGTAATTGTGCCCCACCCCAAAGAGGTGTGCTGTACATCATAACCTCCACCCCCCTTCCCTCTCCCCATCCCTCATTCACCTAGTATTAGATCATTCCCCCCTTGTATTAGATCATGTATTGCCGTCATATTAGCATTGAGTACATTGGATTCTTGCTTGTTCATTCTTGTGATGCTTTACTGAGAAGAAAGTGTTCCACTTTCATCCATGTTAATATAAAAAATGTAAAATCTCCCATCTTTTTTAATGGCTGAATAGTATTCCATGGTATACATATACCATAGTCTGTGAATCCCTTCCTGGGTTGGTAGGCATTTAGGCTGTTTCCACGTGTTGGTGATTGTAAATTGAGCTATGATAAACAGTCTAGTACAAATGTCCTAATAATAGAAGGATATTTTTTTTCTTCTGGATAGATGCCTTGTAATGGGATTATAGGATCAAATGGGATATCTAGTTTGAGTTCTTTGAGGATTCTCCATACTTCCTTTCAAAAAGGTCGTATTAGTTTGTGGTCCCACTAACAGTGTAAAAGTGTTCTCTTCTCGGCTCAGCGCCTGTGGCTCAACAGGCTAAGGTGCCAGCCACGTACACCTGAGCTGGTGGGTTCGAATCCCACCCAGGCCTGAAAAACAACAATGATGGCTGCCACCAAAAAAAAAAAAAAAAAAAGTGACCGGGTGTTGTGGCAGGCGCCTGCAGTCCCAGCTACTTGGGAGGTGGAGGCAGGAGACTCGCTTAAGCCCAGGAATTGGAGGTTGCTGTGAGCCGTGATGCCACGCACTCTATCCAGGTGACAGCTTGAGGCTCTGTCTCAAAAAAAAAAAAAAAAGTGTTCTCTTCTCTCCACATCCATGCTACCATCTGCAGCTTTGAGACTTTGTGATGTGAGCCATTCTCACTGGGTTTAGGTGCTATCTCAAGGTGGTTTTGATTTGCATTTCTCTGATGATCAAGGGCAATGAGCATTTTTTCAAATGTTTGTTAGCCATTCATCTGTCTTTGTCAGAGAAAGTTCTGTTCATATCTCTTGCCCAGAGGTTGATGGGATTGTTTACTCTTTTTCTGTTGATTCATTTGAGTTCTCTGTAGATTCTAGTTATCAACCCTTTATGAGATTGATACCCTGCAAGTATCTTTTCCCATTCTGGAGGTTATCTTTTTGCTTTACTTGTTGTGTCCTTAGCTGTGCAGAAACTTTTCAGCTTAATTAAGTCCCGTTTGTTAATTTTTGTTGTGATGGCCACTGAAGTCTTTCTCATAAAATCTTTCTAGAACTCAGGCAGAGTAGGCTTAGCATAATTCCAAAGGGCCTTAGGATTTTTTGGAATGGCTAGTGAGCATTGGTTTCAACTTAAGGTCACCTACATTAATCCCTAAGAAGAGTCAGCCACTCAGCCTGTCCTTTGAAGCTTTGAAGCCAAGCATTGACTTATCTTCTTTAGCTATAAAAGTGCTAGCTAGAGGGCATCTTCCAATAGAAGACTATTTCATCTGCCTTTTAGTTTACCCACCTTCATCAATGATCTTAGCTAGATTTTCTGGTTTACCTGCTGCAGCTTCTCCATTAGAATTTTCTGCTTCACCTTGCATTTTTACATTAAAAAGATAGTGTTCCATTAGCCTCATGAATCACCCTCTGCTAGCTTCAGACTTACCTTCTGCAGTTTTCTCACCTCTCTTAGCCTCCATAGAATTGAAGAGAATTAGGGTTTTACTTTGGTTGAAGGCAGCGGTTCTCAACCTGTGGGTCGCAACCCACAAGAACTGTATTAAAGGGTCACAGCATTAAGAAGGTGGAGAACCCCTGATTTAAGGGAAAATTATGGTTGGTTGGATCTGTGCAGGCCACTAAAACTTTCTCTGTAGCAGGAATAAGGTGGTTTCTCTTTCTTACCATTAGGTGTTCACAGGAGAACACACTCCTAAAAGAACGCTTTTAATTTTGTTGCGTTAACAACTTGGCTGTTTGGTACAAAAGACCTAGCTTTCAGCCTGTCTCAGCCTTTGACATGCCTTCTTCACCAAGCTTAATCATTCCTAGCTTTTGATTTAAACTAAGAGATGTGAGAGTCTTTCAGTGACCTTTTGAAGGGTCATTGTAGGGGTTATTAATTGGCCTACTTTCAATATTACTGTGTCTCAGGAAATAGGGAGGCCTGAGGAGGAGATAGGTGAACTACCAGTTGGTGGTTCTGGAACTACCAGAATACATAAAACATTTATCAATTAATTTGCCCTCTTATGTGGGTGCCGTTTTTGGTTCCCATAATGTGAAAAATCACTGATCTCAAATCCCTATAACAGATATAATAATAAAAAATTCAAAATATTGTTAAAGTTACCAAAGTATTACGTTGAGACATGAAGTGAGCACATATTGTTGGAAAAATAGTGTGGATAGACTTCTCAACATACTCTTGCCACAAATCTTCCATTTTTTTAAAAAAAAAAAAAGCAGTATCTGTGAAGGGCAGTAAAATGAGGTATACCTATGATATAGAGCATAGTATATTAACATGTTCATAGTATTAAGTTCTATTTCCCCTTATTTTATTTTCATTACTTTAATGTTTTAAAAATACATTTTAATTCTGATTTGGGTTTTTCTGCTCACAACAGCAAAGATTCAAGAAATGCGGACATAACAGTCGGTGAATGTCAGTTACCAGTATTGGTCCCAAAACCTCTGTGCTTATTAAGACCTCCTTTGAATCTAAGTAGTCATCAAGAAGACACAATACCAAAGCCTTGGATGAATGGTACTATTTGTTTTCTTAATAAAATCCTGTTTGCTTTTGGTGATACAGAAACTTGACAGGAGACTTTTCCATGAAAAAAAAAAAGATTCAAAAAGAAAAATTGTCCGGTGGCACCTGTGACTCAAAGGAGTAGGACACCAGTCCCATAAACTGGAGGTGGTGGGTTCAAACTCAGCCCCGGCCAAAAACTGAAAATAAAAAAAAGAAGAAGAAAAGAAAAATTGAAACAGATGTAGTATATGTTAAAATTGAAGGCTTATGTACTTTTTCTTAGTACTTTTGATGGAGCAGTTTCTAAAATATCTATATTTATGTAATAGAACTAGTACAAGGAAATTAGGTTATACATAAAGTATCTGTACTTTAGAATTTGTCAATTCCTTTGATAATTCATAATCCTTTGAACAAAATACACTACATTGAAGGATGAATTTAGAATCTATGAAGTGACTTTGTGTAGTAACACCTAACTTTTCCATACCTTCCCACTACTGACTTCTTGTTATGTACTATAGCAATATGCCCACAATGGTCATGTGTTTTATCTTTAAAAGGCTTACAGTTTTCATAATGCAAATTACTGCAAAGCTATGCAGCAGAAACTTTAGCTTATTTCAAATTGTATCAGGATGCTGCCAAAATAAAAAATAAATGATTTAAAATGTAAAATACTTTTATTTTTATTTGTTTTATCTTTAGAAAAAAATATTTTTAAATGTCCTAGTTCTCATTTTAAAAGACCGACATTAAGGAATATGATGCCTAGTACGTCAGTCTGCTTGGGCTGCTATAACAAAATACTACAGATTGAGTGGCTTAAAGAACATAAATTTCTTTTTTTTTTTTTTTTTGAGACAGAGCCTCGAGCTGTCACCCTGGATAGAGTGCTATGACATCACAGCTCACAGCAACCTCCAATTCCTGGGCTCAAGCGAGTCTCCTGCCTCCACCTCCCAAGTAGCTGGGAACACAGGCGCTCGCCTCAACGCCCGGCCATTTTTTGGTTGCAGCCGTCATTGTTGTTTGGCGGGCCCGGGCTGGATTTGAACCCTCCAGCTCAGGTGTACGTGGCTAGCGCCTTAGCCCGTTGAGCCAGAGGCGCCGAGCCAAGAACAAAAATTTTTTGTGTGTAATTCTGTAGGCTAGAAGTTCAAGATCAAGGTTCTAACAGGGTTCAATTTCTGGTGAGGGCTTTCTTTCTGGCTTGCAGATAGCCACCTTCTTTCTGAGTCTTCATATAGCTTTTCCTTGGAGTGTGAAGAGCTCTTAGGTACTTATTCTTAAAAAGACACTAATTTTGGCTCAGCATCTATGGCTCAAGTGGCTAAAGCGCCAGCCACGTACACCTGGTCTGGCGGGTTCGAATCCAGCCTGGGCCTGCCAAACAACAATGACAGCTGCAACCAAAAAATGGCCGGGCGTTGTGGCAGGCGCCAGTAGTCCCAGCTACTTGGAAGGCGGAGGTAGGAGACTCACTTGAGCCCAGGAATTGGAGGTTGTTGTGAGCTGTGATGCCACCGCACTCTATCCAGGGTGACAGCTTGAGGCTCTGTCTCAAAAACAAAAAAGAAGACACTAATTTTGTCGAATCAAAGCCCCACACTTAGGACCTCATTTTTTAACCTTAATTGCTTATATAAAGATCTTATCTTCAAATAAAGTAGTATGGGAGGTTAGGGCTTCCACATGTGAATTTGAGGGTTGGGGGGGTGCAACACAATTCCATCCATAGTTAATCTTGATTTGTCAGTAGTGTTTTTGTCTTAGAAAGGTTTATTGTGTGCGACATTTGTCTGTTTAACTTATTTGTCTGTATATCATTTCAATGCAATACTCAATACTGGTATATAAGGCTTTTTTAAGAAAGTTATCTCTAGCCTTTAGTGAATTTAAAATTTTAAATTCAGATCTAGAAATACTTAAGAGTACCTAAGATGTAAATCATTCTATATTTCACAGAAACACACATGGCAGCACAGTCTGTGAATTGAACATGAATATTCCAAAGTGAAACTTTAAAGCAGATAGTAGTGATCATCTATTTTATTGTTATGAAGGGAGTAAGTTGTAACATATTGGTATGTAATGTTATTCTAAATCATTTCTAGATTTCAGATTTCCAGGAAAACATTCTGTGCTAAAGCAGCAGAATCCTGAAACTTGTGAAATATTTAAGAGGGAAAAAAATGTAGGGGTAAGTTTTCTACTTTAAAAAAAATATTTTATAAAACCCATACTTTAGACTCTTCTAGTTGTATTTCTCATTCTGTCATTTTTTAAGCAGTTCTAGACATTATGTAGATTTCAAATGAAAGTTGGTGGTAAGAGGCAGACAATAAGTAATGACTCAGGATATTTACAAATAACACATGAGGTTGAAAGCAGCAGAAAGAGAACATACAAAACAGAAAATACAAGATGAATAGTTCCCTGTGATGAGAGAGAAAGCTGGAGATATAAAGCAGTTTATGAGGAAAGTTTTACCTTTTTCTATTAATCAGAAAAGCTAAGGAGAAATTTGGTTCTAATAAATGTATCTGAAATATAATGCATATTATAATGGAATTAACTTCTTGTAAAAATAGGGGCAGGTGTGCATGAAAAGGAAGACAGAGTATACATAAGCCTTTTAAAACATATGTTAAGTGGAGGAAGCAAGGACTCTGGGCTATCTCTACTTTCACTTTTGCTGTGAACCTCAGACTTCTCTTAAAATATAAAGTCTTTTTAAAAATGTGATATAAAACAATAATCTTGATGAAATGCTTTATACTAAGAAATTGAGAAAATTCACTCTAAATTGATTTTTTTTTTTTTTTTGGAGGCAAAGTCTCACTCTGTTGCCCTGGGAAGAGTACCATAGTGTCATAGCTCAAGCAACCTCAAACTTCAGGGCTCAGGCAATCCTCTTACCTCAGCCTCCTGAGTAGTTGGGACTACAGGCACCTGCCATAGTTCCCAGCTAGTTTTTCTATTTTTAGTAGAGATGGGGGTCTCCCTCTTGCTCAGGCTGGTCTCGAATTCCTGAGCTCAAGCAATCCACCTGCCTTGGCCTCCCAAAGTGCTAAGATTACAGGCGTGAACCACTATGCTCAGTCTTAAATTGACTTTCATTATTTTTAAAAATGTAAGCTAGTTTGGATGGCTCACACCTGTAATCTCAGCAACTCAAGAGGGTAAAGTTGGAGGACTGCTTGAGGCCAGGAGTTCAAAACCAGCCTGAGCAACATAGCAAGACCTCTCTCTTAAAAAAATAACAAAACTTAACTGGGCATGGTGGTATGTAACAACAGTCCCAGCTACTTGGGAGGCTGAGACAAGAGGATCACTAAAACCAGGAATTTGAGGCTGGATTGCACCACTGCACTCCAACCTGAGCAATGAAGCATGACTTTGTCTCTAAAATTAAGAATATATATGTATATATTATTTGGAGTTTAATTTTTTCTTATCAAATTAGAAAGCAGTTTATCCTGATACTGTTTGGGATACATAATATTTGTTGCTTCAAATGCTTTCTTGATTATAATAAATGTTTTGCAGTTAACATAGAAAGGGAATTTTCCTAATTTTCTAGGTGTTCCAGAAGCCTCTAGGGTTGATGATACCCAATAGGTACTGCAAATTTCATTTTAATACATTACGTGGTTGTGAACGATCACAATGCAAGTTTGCTCATGTGCCTGAACAAGGGGATGAAAAGGTAAAACCTGAAGTCTTTGGAGTAAAGATTGTTTTAATAATTATCTCATTGATGCCTAAGAGCATAGATGAACTTTGGCTTTTTTTGTTTTTACATAAATGAAATCATACAATATGTATTCTCTTATGTCTGACTTCTTTTGCTCAATATTTTTGAGATTTATCTTTTTAATTTAATCATAGACATGTCTTTCTCATTGCTATATAATAGTTAATATTTTATTGTGTGAGTATATCATAATTAATTTTTGTGGATAAGTATTACTGTTGATGGGCATTTGGGTGATTTTCAGATTTGGATATAGTTGTGATGCTATCAGTGTTCTTCTGAATGTCTTTTGGTGAACATGCACACATATTCTGATATGTTATATTTAAGACTGGAATTGCTACATCATTGGATCTATATATGTTCAACCTTAACAGATACTACCAAACAGGTTTCTAGAGTGGTTTTGTCAAATTACACTCTCAACAGCAATTGTCTGAGAATTCTAGCTGCTTCATATTCTTACCAGTGTTTTTGATAATACCAGCCTTTTAATTTTAGCCCTTCAGAGATTGGGGGTAGGAGTGATGCCTTCCCTGATGATTTAAGTTGAGCATTTTTTATTGGTTATTTGGATATGCTATTTTTGGAAGTATCTATATATTTTGCCTATATTCTATAGGATTGTCTTTTTCATACCAAGAATTAATTATATTTATTTTTGGGCACAGGTTCTTACACTATATATACACATTGTGTAAGACATATACAGGGTATCCATAAAGTTCATGTGCAATTTAAAATAGTTGTCTATTTTATGGATACTCTGTGTGTATGTGTGTGTGTGTGTGTGTGTATATATATCACAAATGTCTTCTACTACTTTACTATTCACCTTTTTGCCTTAAAAGTGTCTTTTGAGGCTCAGCGCCTTTGGCTCAAGCGGCTAAGGCACCAGCCACATACACCTAAGCTGGCGGTTTTGAATCCAGCCTGGGCCCACCAAACAGCAATGATGGCTGCAACCAAAAAATAGCCAGGTGTTGTGGCGGGCGCCTGTAGTCCCAGCTACTTGGGAGCCTGAGGCAAGAGAATCGCTTGAGCCCAGGAGTTGGAGGTTGCTGTGAGCTGTGATGCCACAGCACTCTACCCAAGGCGACAGCTTGAGGCTCTGTCTAAAAAAATAAAAGTGTCTTTTGAGAGACAAAAATCTCAATTCATGTATAGTGCAATTTCTCAATTATTTTCTTTTATGGTCTTTTTACATCCTATTAAAGATATCTTTTCTAAGACCAAGGAGATGTTCTCCTATGTTTTTATTTAAGAAATTTATTGTTTTGCGTTTAGAACTCTAATCCAGAGTTGATTTTTGTTTATGATATGAGAAGAGGGTCAGGATACATTTTTTCCAAGGTGGATCTTCAGACCCAGCACCATTTATTGAGAAGTCCATCCTCTTAGCAACTTCAGAGGCTGAGGCTGGCATTTTCCTTGAGCCCAGGACTTGAAGACTATAGTGAGTTATGGTCTTGCCATTGCACTACAGCCTGAGCGACAGAGCAAGACCCTGTCTCTAAAAAAATAACTAAATATAATTAAAAACCACCCTTCTCCGCTGCACTGCAGTGTTACATGTCTTAAGTCAGCTGACTGTGTATGTTCTAGTACATTAGTCAATGTGTTTATCCTCATACCAATAAATGATTATTTTTTAAATAACCTAAATAAGGTTTTTGTAATTAATTCAGTATGCATTTCAAAGCTGTGAGTTAGCCAGACATCTGTTTCTTTATTTTAATGCTTACATTCATTTTTAAAACTTGAAATAAAGAAAAAGATAGGTTGAAATTCATGTGGGTTCTTTTAAATAACAAAAAGGTAATTTTATACTTTTCATGACTTTTGCAGATTTGCATGGATGTGTTTAAGAAATATATAGGTATCAATGAGCCGTGTTTGCTACAACGTGCAGGTATGAAACAGTTGAAAGATTAGTATATATTTATTAGTGTGGGTATTTCAAACAGTGTGCTGTTGTTTAAAAGTGGCTTGAAAGTAAATTCAATACTTTCTAAGTATGAAAACTGAATGCCTTACCTAAGAGTGGCTCTGTCGGCCTTAGAAAGGATTAAACAAAAAATTAAATGGTATTTTGGTTAATAAATAATGATAGTCCACCTTAACACTGTAATACCCTAATAAGCTAATGTTTTTATGACTTACAAATTTTATTTATAAGTATAAAACAGAGAAAAGGATATTGTTAATTAGCCTTTAAATTTATCTGAAAAGATCTTTTGGAAGCTGACTTTTGCTGCTTCTTCATCTTTCTCTTTTTATACTCCTTGTAGTCATGCATAGTGAGTTCTGGTCAGGTCCCAAAATATTCCATGCTGTGGTATTTCAGCACTACTACTGCCACTGCTCTCTGCCCAGAATGCCTCTCCTTCCATCCCTGTTTCCCACAGCAAAAATCTATTTAACTTTTAAAGCTGAGTCATAGGAAATAGGATTACCTCCTCTATTATGCCCTTATTTGATTTCACAACCCCACCTCATTCTTTGTCTCTACCATCCCCTCCCCGCTAGATCATGAGCCTAAAGAGAACAGGAATCAGTCTTTCTTTACGTTTGTTACCCTTACATAGCCACCAAAGCTACATAGTGAGGTGGTCATAGAGCTTCATATTCATCTGTATGAAGTCTCATTCAGCTAAAAACAAAACCTCTGACCAGTTTATTTTGTTTTGCTGGTAGTATCATTTCTCCAGGGATTAGAGGCAGCGTCTAAGAGAACTGCTAGTCTAGAACTAATCTAAGTGTAACAAGGAAAAAAATAGATAAGATAGAGGTAATAAGAACCTATATAGAAATAAACTTGTTACCTGAGGGATTGTGATAGCCAAGATTGAGAAACTGCATATGGGTAAATGTGGATGCACTATTGAATTACAGATAATTTCATAACAGATGTGGAAAAAGAGAGGATGACACAGATAAGATGCAAAACTCCCACAGCTACAGGAGAAATAATCTGAATCTAGTTTTTTTTTTTTTTGAGGCAGAGCCTCAAGCTGTCACCCTGGTTAGAGTGCCGTGGCATTATAGTTCACAGCAACCTCCAATTCCTGGGCTCAAGCGAGTCTCTTGCCTCCGCCTCCCAAGTAGCTGGGACTACAGGCGCGCGACACAATGCCTGGCCATTTTTTTTTGGTTGCAGCCGTCATTGTTGTTTGGCAGGCCCGGGCTGGATTCGAACCTGCCAGCTCAGGTGTACATGGCTGGCGCCTTAGCCCGTTGAGCCACAGGCGCCGATCCCTGAATCTAGTTTTTAAACAACTGATATGGAGCAAAAATAAGACCTTAAAACAAAGAATAAATGTAAGAAATTGTCAAGGACCTGTGGGAGTTGTTTGGTGTAAAAATAGAAACTCAGATTAGTAGAAGGTCAGAGGTTTAGTGTTTAGAAAGACCGTAATATTTGAGAAAGGAGGAATCATTTAATAAATGATGTTGAGATAACTGCATAACAACTTAGAAACCTGTTTCATCCCCCTAAAGAGTTAGATTCACAACACTAATACAAAGTGTAAGTCTAACTGCTCAGGCTCTATAGAGAGGACTCAGGGACCTTTGGTGTACAAGGGGAGGTAGCTTAATGGGTAGGACTCCCCAGACCCTGTTTAATCATAGTTTTCTTTTGTTTGAATTTCCACATAAAATTCTCTTTCCAGAAGTTTTTTTTCTTAATTTTAAATTTTTATTTAGAAATAATTTCAAGTTTATAAAAAGTTACAAAAATAATACGAAGAATACTTATATCCTTACTTTATCATTTACATTTACTCTGTCTCTCCCTGCCCCCTTTTGTGTGTGTATGTGTGTACACGAATACATTTTTTTCCTGAACCACTTGAAGGTTAACTATGTACATCATGTCCTTTCACCTCTAAATACTTCAGTGGATATCTTTATATGTAATAACCATGGTACATTTATTCACATCAGTAAAAGTAACACAGATAAGGTAGTTTTATCTAATCTATTTCTATTAAAAATTTGTCAATTAACCCAGTAATATCCTTTGTAGCATTTTTGCCTCTAGGATCTACTTCAGAATTAGGTATTCATTTAGTTGTCATGTTTTTTAGCCTCCTTTAATCTGGAACATTTCTATAGTTTTTCTCTGACTCTTTAAGAGAGAAAAAGTACGTGTGAGAGAGAGAGACAGAGATAAAATAAATGTACATAGCATAATATTTATCATTTTAAATATTTATGTGTACAATTCACTGGCATTAAATATATTCACAATGTCGTATAACCATTATCTCTGTTTGTTTCCAGAACTTTTTTAACATCCTGAACAGAAACTCTGTTATCTGTTAAGTAATATCTCTCATGACTCTCCATCCTCTACCCCCTGATAACCTCTAATCTACTTTCTGACTCTATGAATTTGCCTATTCTAGGTACTTTATATAAGGGGAATTTTATTTTGTCCTTTTGAGTCTGGCTTATTTCCCCAAATGTCCCAAGGTTCATCCATATCGTAACATATGTCAGAACTTCCTTCCTTTTAAAAGCTGAATAATATTTCAATGTATGTATATACCACATTTTGTTTATCCTTTCATCTGTTGATGGGCACTTGGGTCATTTCTACCTTGGGTATTCTGAGTAATATTGCTGTGAACCTTGATATACAAGCATCTGTGTGAGTCCCTGATTTCAGTTCTTTTGGTAATATACCTAGGAGTAAAATTATTGGTCCCCTCTTATGTGTTTTATATTTGAATTTCCACATAAAATTTCCCTTCCAGAAGTTTTATGGATAAAAATATTTAGAAACTACTACTGTTTCGTATATATAAAAATTCATCATTATAGTATTTGAGCAATTCAGTAGAAAGGAGTAAGTTTTTAAAATCAGATTTTAAGAATGATGATAATCTCTGTGGTTTAATATAATCAAAGGAAATACAAAAGATATAAATTTATCATATAAATTTAAAATGAAAAATCCAAATATTGTAGATTTACCATCGTGATACACAAAAATATTCCAATTTATAAAAATAACAAGAATTCAATCAGCTATTTAGAAAGGCATTCTTCTTGTGAGAATTGGAAACAGATCTGGAGAGGAAAAATCCAGTGGCTACTGGTTCACTGGAATTGTGCGCTCCTAATCAAAGAAAAGAGTAAAAGTGCCTTGTCCTGGTAAGTCCTTGGTGAAGTAGCATTATTTGTTAACAAAATCTTTTTTCAAAGCAGCGTAGCATTTCATGTCAAAAGGTATTAAAATGTTTGTTTCCACCCAACAGTGCAGAGAGGATCATTTTAAAAGGAGTAATTATATTAAAAAATAATGACAAAAAGGAGGTGGGTTTCACATCAATTAGTGGACTCTTTATATACAGGCTAATATAGATTCTTCTTTTTTAAACATCTGCAGTTCAGTTTTATTAATAAGTTATAGTAGTAGACACTGAATTTCCAATATTATCAGTTGATCTGCTTCTATGTAGGCAACTATGTAGATACAGCAAACAGAATAGCTACAAGAATTTATTTATATGTGCCTAGGGTAAACAACTGTAGTATATAGAGAAAGCTTACAACAAAGTTCAGTATTATTATTCCACATTATTAAAGTTACTAAAAATTGTAACTTTAACATCAGTTTTTCAGTTGTTTGTGTCAGTAGCTACTGACTTTCCTAAATTTTCCTAAGTAATCTAGCTAGTATTAAGTATATCTAGGAGAAATAATGAACACATTAGGTGCTATGGCTAGGTGCTATGGCTTACTTCTGTAAGCCCAGCACTTTGGGAGGCTGAGGAAGGAGGATCACTTCAGGCCGGGGTTTGAGACCAGCTGAGGTGTCATCAAGAGGCCCCCATCTCTACAAAAAATAAGAAAAATGATCTGGCTTATGCCTGTGGTATCAGCTATCCAAGAGGCTGAGGCAGGAGTATTGCTTGAGCTCAGGAGTTTGAGGCTGCAATGAGCTATGAGCTCACCACTGCACTCCAGCCTGAACAACAGAATGGGATCCTCTATCTAAAAAATAATAATTAACAGAAAAATAAAACCAGAAGTAATTTTAATTAAATCAGTTTTAGGTAAGGTATACAATTTTGACTTGAGAAGTTTTGGAATGGGAGACAAAAAGGGATCAACAAAATGATCTCGGTTAGAATAATTTTAGTGAAATTGATGGAGAAAAATTAGAAATGCTTAAGGGTTATATAGAAAATAGATGGAAGGCCAGGCTCGGCGGCTCATTCCTGTAATCCTGGCACTTTGAGAGACTAAGACAGGAAGATCTCTTGAAGGCAGGAGTTCAAAACCAGCCAAGACAGAACAAGATCCCATCTCAACAATAACAACAAAAAAAACCACAGGCTCGGCGCCTGTGGCTCAGCAGGCTAAGGTGCCAGCCACATACACCTGAGCTGGTGGGTTCGAATCCAGCCTGGGCCTGCCAAACAACAATGACGGCTGCAACCAAAACATGGCTGGGCGTTGTGACAGGCACCTGTAGTCCCAGCTACTTGGGAGGCGGAGGCAAGAGACTCATTTGAGCCCAGGAGTTGGAGGTTGCTGTGAGCTGTGATGCCACGGCACTCTATCTAAGGTGACAGCTTGAGGCTCTGTCTCAAAAAAAAAAAAAAACCACAAAACATAAAAATTAGATGGGTGTGATGGCTTGCACATGTGGTCCCAGCTTCTAGGGAGGCTAAGGCAGGAGGATCACTTGAGCCCAGGAGTTTGAGGTTTGCAGGGAGATATAATGATGCCACTACACTCTAGGAAACAGAATGAGACACTATCTCAAAAAAATAAAAAAGAAAATAGATTAAGGAACTGTATCAACATTAACTACTTTCTCAAAGGAAATAGAGTATTTTTATAGTTTTAGTAGAATGATCATAATCATAGACTGATATAAAAAACATCCCCAAGGTCAACATGTTGGTGGAGTTAAAACAAAAAGAATATGTCAAAATAGTCTGCATTCATCATCAAATTATACAATTTTGTATATGTATCCAGACCACTACTTCAAGACTCCCTGACTCCTTAAAAGTTCATATTGAGATCATGATGTATTCGTCAGTCTGGACCTATTCTTTGTGGATAGCCCATGAATTAGCTTCTAGTCTAGTGTTGAGCATGCTTAATGTCATATATTATTGCTGTTTTGGCCTTGGCTTTAATTTTTTTCGTTTATTTCTGGTAGCAGACTTATACCTTTAAAGTCTTTAAATTAAATTAATGCTGGTTTATTTTTTAAATATAGAAAAATTATCTAATTTAGGGAAGATGAATATTTTAAAACAGAAAATGACTTTAATATATTTTTATTTTCAGTAAACATATTTATGGAATACTATAGAAAGTTTCCCCCGGGTGTACGCTTTGATTTACAAGTGCTAAATGACCTTCTAAATTCTTTACTCAAACATTGTTTATTGAAAGAAGTATTTCAGGTAGTGAACCTCAGCCTAATGGTTAAAATGCTGGTAAGTAATTTGCAAATATATTTCTAAATATTTTAAGTTAATTTGTCTGTTACTCTTTTTGTTTGAATTTGGCAGTTAGATTTGTTTGTTGAATACTTCCTAGCGAACACTTATGTTTTTCAGCATAAACGAATTTGAGAAACTTAAGGTGTACTGAAAGAAGACATGAAAATGAGTGTGATTTTTTTGTTTTATCCAGCCTGCTCTGAAAATATTACTAAACATATTTGAGCATGTGGCAACTATGAAATTAAGGAGTGCTGTACCTGCTTTAATAGATATCTTTTGCAAGGTATGATTTTTTTTTATTTATTTATTCTGTTAGTGAATAACCAAGAAAATAATTGTTTTCATTTATAACCTGGAGTTGCCTTTTATTCAGATTTTAGATGCCAAAAAATTCTATTTCCAGAAGTGTTCTTTTTCTCCTGAAATAGGGTTTATAAACAGACTTCAGTGACCGACAAACCTTCTCCTTTAGAGAGTAGTTCCAGGCACTCAGGGTGACTTTCTGATGTGTAAATTGTCTTCATCTCTACTCCTTAAGGATGAGTAAAGAAAAGGTTATTTACAACAAATATAAACAAACTAATATACTATAAATAGAAAATCAGGACTAAAACAAGGAAAATAGAAACATGGTAGCTAGAAATTAGTTTAATTTTGGCACTAAACAAAGGATAAATATGAATGTTATGGCTCTCATAAAAATGTGTTAACAGTTTTTTTAATTTTTTATTTTTAATTATGGATACATAATTGGTATATATATTTATGTGGTACATGTGATGTTTTAATACAGTCATTCCCTGATACAATGTGTAATCAGGGTAGTTAGGGTATCCATCACCTCAAGAGTTTATCATTTCTTTATGATAATGTCACAATTCCATTCTTTTAGTTATTTTAAAATATACAGTAATTTATTGTTAAGTATAGTCACTCTGTTGTGCTGTCAAATACTAAATTTTATTCATTCTAACTATTTTTTTTACCATGTATAATGCATAATTTTTTGCCCCACATTTATTTTTCCTTTTTTTTTTTTTGGGCAGAGACAGTCTCACTTTATCGCCCTTGGTAGAGTTCCATGGTGTCACAGTTCACAGCACCTCCAACTCCTGGGCTTAGGCGATTCTCTTGCCTCAGCCTCCCAAGTAGCTGAGACTACAGGCACCTGCCACAACGCCTGGCTATTTTTCTGTTTTGCAGTTCGGCCAAGGCCAGGTTTGAACCTGCCACCTTTAGTATATGGGGCCAGCGCCCGACTCAATAAGCCATAGGCACTGCCCTTTGCCCAAAATTTTAAGGGAAAATAAGGATGTGCATTATACATGGGTAGCACTATTTGTTTCCAGTGCATAAAATTTCTTATATCTTCTCTCTGTTCTTGTTTTGTAACTATTTTTTATGTAAAATTTCTTGTACCATACTAGTTAAAAAATAAATGCTAAAATTCCTTCATAATACAAAAACAAATACCTAAATGTAAATAAAAATTTAAATTAAAAAAAAAATTTAAAAAATACTAGTGCGATGTGGCTCACACCTGTAATCCTAGCACTGTGGGAAACCAAGGCAAGTGGATTACTTGAGCTCAGGAGTTCAAGACCAGCCTGGGCCAGAAAGAGACCCTGTCTCCAAAAATAGCTGGGCATTGTAGTGTGCACCTGTAGTCCCAGCTACTCAGGAGACTGGAGCAAGAGAATCCCTTGAGCCCAAGAGTTTGTGGTTGTGAGTTATGATGCCACCTCATTCTACGTAGGGTGACAAGGTGAGACTTTGTCTTAAAAAACTAAAAATAAAAAAATAATAAACAAAATTAGGAATGGGTAATATCCCAAAAGAAAGCTGCTTCCAAAACAAAGGAAAAAGGATCCTGGTTGTTTAACTTGGCTTGAGCTGCCACAACAAAGTGGCAGGTCAGACAGTTAAGGTTTTGAACTCATTCTAGAAAAAGTGGTACATACCTCTTTGCTGAATATCACCACAGTCACCTTTGAGGTGCTACCCTTGGGAAGCTGTGCTCTGATGCCTAAACCTAGTCTATCCTTCAAAGCAATTTTGGAACTCCTTTTCTGGAATGGCCAGCAGAACTGTTACCATACAAGATTTGACAATTCAGTTTGTGAACTCATCATAGACAAAGAGCCATATACCTCACTGCTGAATATTGCTAGAGTCAGCAGATGGTCAAAGATGACCACCTAGACTGTGTGATTTAAACAACAGATTTTTCCCACAATTCTGGAGGTTGGAAATCTAGATCAGGATGCCAGTATAGTTAGGTTCTGGTGAGGGCTCTCTCCTTGGCTTATAGCTAGCTATTGTGTCTCTGTGTCCTCACAGAGGGGAAGAGAGAAATAGGGTAAGTTGAGGGGGGGAGGAGAGAGAATTCCGTTCTAACTGTATTTTTGCACCTGTTAACCATCACCACTTTATTCTGTATTCCCCTTTATCCTTCCCAACCTTTGGTAACCACCATTCTCCATGAGTTCACTTGTTTTAATTTTTAGATCCCATATTTGAATGAGAACATGCAAAATATGTCTGGCTCATTTCACTTAACATTATGCCTCCTCTAGTTCCATCTTGTTGCAGATGACGGGATTTCATTCTTTTAATGGCTAAATAATACTTCATTGTGTACATATACCACATTTTCTTTATCCATTCATTTTCTGATGGATGTTTAGGTTGATTCTAAATCTTGGCTAGTGTGAATAGTGCTGCAGTAAACATGGGAATACAGATATGCCTTTGATATAGTGTATCCTTTCTTTTGGACATATACCTGGCAGTGGGATTGCTGGATCATATGGTAGTTCTTAGTTTTTTTATGAAACTTCTGTGCTGTTATCCATAGTGGCTATACCTATTTTATATTTCCACCAACTATGTACAAGAGTTCTTCTTTCTCTATGTCCCTTCCCAGCATTTGTTGTTGCCAATCTTTTGCATGGAAGTCATTTTAACTGAGATGAGATGATACCTCATTGTAGTTTTTTGGTTTTTTTTTTTTTGAGAGTCTTACTATGTCACCCTCAGTAGAGTGCGGTGGCATCACAGCTCACAGCAATCTCCAAGTCTTGAGCTTAAGCGATTCTCTTGCCTCAGCCTCCCAAGTAGCTGGGACTACAGGCACCCACCACAATGCCTGGCTATTTTTTGTTGTTGTTGCAGTTGTCATTGTTGCTTTAGTTGGCCCAGGCCAAGTTCGAACCCACCAGCCTAAGCATATGTGGCTGGCACTGTGCTGCAGGTGCTGAGCCCTCGTTGTAGTTTTGATTTACATTTCTCTGATTAGTGGTGTTCAGCAGTTTTTTTCATATACTAGTGATCATCTTTGTATCTTTTGAGAAATGTCTATTCAGATTTTTTGCCTATTTTTTAATCAGATTGAAATTTTAACTTTTATTGAATATTTCTTAGTGTTTGGTACTACTCAGCCATCTACTTTAAAATAGGCCTGATAGTAGAAGATTCCCAATTTTCTTTCAGAAGCAACACTGGAACCACTTTAGCAGAGAAACAAATATTTGAGTGAATACCTCTAGTTTCACATTATAAAACTCAACAGAATTATTAGCCTAGAAATTTTTTTAAATCACAAGTTACTACTCAACTATAGTAGTTATAGAAAACCTCCATGAGGATCTCATAAACTGATACTGAATAACTTGGCCTTCTGCAGAATGTAGTCATTACTGCCCAAATAAAATTATCCTTAATAGAGAATATCTGAGACAATGACTTTGATTTTTGAATGGCTAACATGGAACCATCATTTCTAGAAATTTAACACCAGTACCAATTGCTCTGTTGACACTATGCAGGGTTCAGTGATGATAAAACTGTTATCATAGAAGATGCTCTTTCTCCTCCTTATTCAAGCATGTACTATCCCCCATCCGATTAACGTATCATTGAGAAAGGAGAATTAACATCTTATTTTGTATTGCTTTAGGTTGTTATATATTTTGTTTAAAAAAAAAAATATTTACCCTAGTGTTTGAGAAATACTAAACGTCAGATTTTTTTAAGTCTATCTGTAACCAGATAACTGACTTATCCACTGGCAGGTTTGTTTATAGTTGACTCTGTCCATTTAGTCAAAAGTCATTCAGTAGTCAGTGACTGCAGATTGACCAGCAGTGGTTCTTTCAGATGTTATAGAGCATGTCAGTAAATAATCATGGTGCTCACTCCTTTACTCCATAAAGTTTGGGAAACTATTTGTTAAGGTGGTAGGTTGGTAGGTTTAAGAGAGGAGCTATTTTCCTTTTTTAAAATAAGTTGAATGTGTTTTAAGTCCAGAGGAGCTGCTATAAAGAGTTTAAGGATTAAAGCCTATTGTTTAGAATAGGCTTTAAAGAATTATTTTATAGTTACTTTCATCAAAACTATTTTTAGTTTAAGTTGTTTAATCATGTGGGTTAAGATGGAGTTTCTAGTATCCATGCACAGGGCCTAGTGTTACAACATTGGAGACAATTTTCCTGAGAGTTCAAAGGGAGGGAAAAGCTCTCAGCAACTTATTACTATTTATCCTTCACTAAAAGAATCTGTCTCAAAATACACATCAATTATAATTCTGACAACCAAATTACAGCATCTCACATAGGAACTTATACCTTGGAATAGGTGCCTTCTTCACCCTCCTCTGCTATTATTTTATTATCCTGCCCCAGATTCTTTTTTTTTTTTTTTTTTTTTTTTGAGACAGAGCCTCAAGCTGTCACCCTGGATAGAGTGCTATGGCATCATGGCTCACAGCAACCTCCAATTCCTGGGCTCAAGCAGTCTCTTGCCTCCGCCTCCCAAGTAGCTGGGACTACAGGCGCCCGCCACAACACCTGGCCATTTTTTGGTTCCAGCTGTCATTGTTGTTTGGCGGGCCCGGGCTGGATTTGAACCTGCCAGCTCAGGTGTACGTGGCTGGCACCTTAGCCTGCTGAGCCCTGCCCCAGATTCTTATTTCCTGGTATTCTTTTCATATCTGTAGTGAGGAGGTAAAGCATATATTCTCCCAAACATTGAAAAACATTTTAAGTAATTTTAAAAAGGGAGAAATTTTCTGAAAATCAAAACAGAACCACAGAAAATTGTCAGCAAAAATGTTGCTCACAGAATTTCAATCGCCAATCAATTGAGTCCTTCTAAACTCTAATCCCACCAGTGTCACCCTATGCCCAGATTAGCATCAGAGGACCTAATCAAATACTGTGTTATGTGTAGGAAGACAGTCACCTGGTTATAAATTTAACAAGTAATCACTGATTCATCCCTGGCCATGGCTCTGTGGGAAGTATAGGAACAATACTCAGGAAGTATATGAAGAGGGATGAGGTGTGAACACCAGTGCTATACTCAAAGACACGCTGAGTACCAAATAAGAGGTGCAGGTGATAAAGTGGTTGAGATGACTTGGATAATAGAAAGAAAATTCAAATTTCTTTCTTTTTTTTTTTTTCTTTTTTTATAGAGACAGTCTTCACTTTATCACCCTTGGTAGAGTGCCATGGAGTCACAGCTACCAGCAACCTCCTAACCTGGACTTAGGCGATTCTCTTGCCTCAGACTCCCGAGTTGCTGGGACTATAGGCACCCCCCACAACACCCAGCTATTTTTTGATGCAGTTTGACTGGGGCCGGGTTTGACCCCGCCACCCTGGGTACATGGGGCCGGCGCCCTACTCACTGAGCCACAGGTGCCGCCCACAAATTCAAATTTCTAATGCAAAATTATTTTTATTTTTATTCACTTTAAATTGTTAAAGTAGGGGTGGTGCCTGTGGGCCAGTGAGTAGGGCACTTGCCCAATATACCGAGGGTGGCGAGTTCAAACCCTGCCCTGGCCAAACTGCAGCAACACCCTGCAGTCCCAGCTACACGGGAGACTGAGGCAAGAGAATCAGCTAAGCCCAAGAGCTGGAGGTTGCTATGAGCTGTGATGTTAAGGCACTCTACTGAGGGTGACAAAGTGAGACTCTGTCTCTAAAAAAATTAGTTAATTAATTAATTAGTTGTTAAAGTAGGATATCTTTTTATGGTTCTCAAACATTTGAAGGAAATTTCCTTCAAGTTTTTAAAATGAGTTTTAAATCTACTTTTCTGCATGTTTCACTTTTTGTGTCAGTCTCTTAGTTGTTTCATACACATTGACTTCTCAGTTCTTTCACATTTTCATATGAATGACTCCTCTTTTCTTTCTTTTACAGCTTATTGAAGCTGGGATGATGCTTGACTCAGAACACTTTAGCTACATTGTTAAGCTCTTATACCAAGTACAGGCTTCCAAACAAGAAATAACTGCAGTTCTGGAAATGAAATCCAGGTGAGAAAAGTCACTATAATTAAGACTTACACACATATATACATAATATATATGGTAGGGACTTATAAGTGTCACCTGAAGACAAAGCACTTATAACTTTTTATATGCCCAAACATGTAGATAATTTGTGCGCCATAAACCCTTCTTCCATCTCTTACTATGCCTATCTTAGGCTGCCTCTAGCCAGCCTCAACTTGTTCTCAGTACCTTGTTTCCTCTCAGTGTCTAGCTCATCATGTGTAAAAGGAGTCTCTTATCTTATTACTACTTACTTTTACTATCTTTTTACTATTTACTTTGTTCTATGTAATGTACTGTATTATATGTATACAAATAACCTTAAATTTTTTTCTCTTTCTCTCACTTCTTATTTAATAAAATGCCTTAATACCTCTCTTTTTTTCACTCTCTATTTAGCTTATGGGCCTCCAATGGCTTTTTTTTTAAAAAAAAAACACCTCTGTTAATTACAAAAATAGTATCATAATATACTTGTATTGAGAAAAAGAAAAGCCATAACTTAAAAATATATTAAAGTATAACATACCTAGAAAAGCATATACAAATTATGTAAAGAAACCATAATTTTATAAATGAAACTAAATTTGATAAAGAAAATGTTATCAACATTGAAGTCCTTCTGAATGCCCAGAAATCTCCAACAGGGAACTTCCATGGCCATTTTTAGCTCATTCCTCATTATCTTCTAATGCAGAAATTCCCAAACTTACTTGGTTCAGTGCCCCTACAGCAAAAGAAATATCTTAGCAGTCCTATTTATGAAGTAGTTAGGTCCAAATAAGTTAATTATAATACAGTGGAATCTCTGTAACTTGACCACCCAAGGGACTGTAATAAACTGATCAACATATGGAGGTGGTCAACATAAGGAACAAAGCCTATTGTACTAATACATATTTATATTTTACTTTCCTGTACAGCTTTTATTAAAAAATATCATATGAAAGCATACACAATCAAAACAGTAAAATCATACACAGTATCATATCAATACATTTACTGTTTTCTCATGGTTTAATCATTCTTTCTGAAAAAAGAGTCAATCTTGGTCTGTTTCTTATTCTTACTATATACAGTAAGTGGAGAATGGACTCTCAACTTTGGCCACCTCATTTAGCACACCTGGGCATTTTTCCACAACAAATGACTTTAATTGCATTATCAGATGTCTGACATCCTCTTCTTTTGGAATCTCTTCAGTTTCTATGTCATCCTAACTTGCTTTTTCCACTTCATGCACTTTTACGCTGGTCTGTACTTTGGTCATTATCACTTGGAAAATTGCTTCTGGGTCAGGTTCATTACAGGTTGCCGTCTCATCATCCATTGCAAGGAAACCTTCAAAATCTACTCCTTCAAATTTTGCCATGGAAGATGGACTGACTAATAGGGCCAAAACATCATGTTCTTGGTTATGACAAATCCCACTTTCTTTTTTTTTTTTGATAATACATTATGGTTTTAATTTGCATTTCCTTAATGGCTAATAATGTTAAACAAGTTTTTAAGTGTTTATTTGCCTTTCTTACATCTTTTTCAGTAAAGTGTCTTAAGTCTTTTCGTTATTTTTATTTTATTATTTTTCATTAATAATTTTATTAAATCATAATTGTGTACATTGGTGCAATCATGGGGCACAATGTGCTGACTTCATATACAATCTGAAATATTTTGGTCGTACTGTTAAACATAGCCTTCATGGCATTTTCTTAATCACTATATGAAGACATTGATATTCTACATTTAATAAATTTCACCAGTACCTGCTAAGATGCACCATAGGTGTGATCCCACCGATTGCCCTCCCTCCACCCCTCCACCCTTCCTCCCCCCTCCCCTCCCCTCCCTTTCCCTTTTCCCTGTCCTGAGACTATTTTAAAAGCTCTAGTCTGATAGAAGAAGCAG
The DNA here is from genome assembly GCA_963573935.1 of Arctocebus calabarensis. Lineage (NCBI taxonomy): Eukaryota > Metazoa > Chordata > Mammalia > Primates > Lorisidae > Arctocebus > Arctocebus calabarensis. The sequence goes on along the minus strand of CAUYON010115960.1, from coordinate 42,046 downwards.
TTACTCCCAGCACAAAGACCAGGCAGCTCTGAAAATACAATTAGGAGGCCGGGGCAGATAATAGGGTAAATGACTCTTCTCCTTTATAAGGGTCCAGAAACTCCGCTATGGAGTTCAAAATTTGATGTACTCCAATAGATCCTATAAGAACTCTCAGTTATATATGCTGTTCTTAAATTTCCTAAAGGTATATTTTTGACTATCTTTATATATCTGTGTATAAAACTGCTTTCTCTAAAGAAAGCTACAGATACAGAAAAGGCATGTATTATAAGTGAAGGGCTTGATATATTTTTCATTAACCTAATACATCCATGTGACCACCACCCAAATAAAATGTAAGAATGTCATCAGCACTTCAGAAGATACTATCCTTTGTACTCTCTTCCAGTCATTATTTCCTGTCCTGCACAAAGATAATCACCACCCTCACTTTTAATTAGAGATTAGTTTTGCATTTTTTTTTTTTTTTTGAGTCAGAGCCTCAAGCCGTTACCCTGGATAGAGTGCTGTGGCATCACAGCTCACAGCAACCTCCAATTCTTGGGCTCAAGCGAGACTCCTGCCTCTGCCGCCTCCCTAGTAGCTGGGACTACAGGCGCCCGCCACAACGCCCAGCCATTTTTCGTTGCAGCTGTCGTTGTTTGGCGGGCCTGGGCTGGATTCCAATCTGCCAGCTCAGGTGTACATGGCTGGCGCCGTAGCCCATTGAGCCACAGGCATGGAGCCAAGTTTTGCATTTTTTATATAGAATTATACAGTATAATTTTTGTGTGTCTGATTTTCTTTGTTCAGCATTTTAAGATTAAAATAAATTGTTGCATGTGGTTGTATTTTTTTCATTTTCACTGTTACATGTAGTTGTGAATATATCACACCTAATATGTGTACATTCTACTAGTGGACATTTGGGTGGTTTCCATATGATGCTATTGTAAACATTCTAGTACATATTTCTTGAGTAATGTATATACATGTTTCTTTTGGTGATATGTCCAGGAGCAAAATTACTTCATTATAAGTATCTATATGTCTAGTTTAATCAATACTGCCAAACAGTTTTCTAAAATTATAGTACCAGTTTACATTTATAGTACGTGCGCATTCTAGTTGCTCCATGTGTTTACCAACACTTGTTTTTTCCTCTATTCTTTCCATTTTTCCTGTTCTAGTGGGTATAAAGTGGTTATGTTAAATTGTTAGGTTTTACTTTACAGTTCTCTGATGATTAATGAAGTTCCTTGATGATTTTTCATAAAGTATGTTGACTATTAGGTAATTCTATTTTGTGATGTGCCTGTTCACCTCTTTCTCCCTCTTTTCTATTAGATTGTCATTTTCTTTGATTTGTAGAAGGTCTTTTATAGATACAGGATATGAATCCTTCATTGAATCTAGGTATCACCCCTGTTTTTCCCACTATGATGTTTGCCTTTTCAATCTTTTAATAGTGCTTTGACAGACAGTTTATGACTTTACAGTGGTCTAGTTTATTGTTTATGTTTGGTGCTTTTTATTTCTTGTTTAAGAAATATTTGTCTACTTCAGGGATACTTCATCTTCTAAGTTTTTCTCTAAAAGTAATTTTTGTTTTACCTGCTGGATTTATAATTTTAGCCTCCATTTTCATGTCAGGCAGTTTTGTGGTGTTTTTTTTGAACTCACGAATCTACAGCTGGAGACAATGAAAAAAGAGATGAACTCAGGTTAATGACTAGTTATATATTTTCTGTAAAATATCTTCTTAAGGAAGGAATGTGTTTCCTTCTATGTTTACCTTATGTGCACTTTAATGTACTACTTTGTTTGTGCCTAAGGAGAAATCCACTAGAGTGTTCAGGGAGGAATTTCTGGAGTAAGAAAATTAAATGTTATGATAGTTAACGTTTTTAACTATAGTAGTATTCACAAATCTGTATTCGCGAAACATAAAATTTTGCATGGTATTCACAGATACAATCCCAGTTACCTCATCTGAGCATAAGTCACTCTGTTAAAGCTCAGGATATTAAGTAAACATTGTTTGCAATTGAGGGAAAAATTAAGTTTTAACTTTTGTCACCAAATCAATGTGAAATGCTAGCTATTTGAAATTATTTTTAGAAGCATTTAAAAAATTATTTTAAGTAGGATTTCTTGTGATCATTTATGTACAAGTTATGAGCACCTATGAAAGCCTTCAATTATACTTTTTATTGCTCAGAAATATTTTCAGGGTACGTCCTGATTATGGGCTATTATTTGTATTTTAGAAAAGTGTTTTTATATACTCAGATATTTTGTTTTAATCTTGTCAATAATTTATATTATTAACTTACTATTATATTACTTAATTTTATATTTATATTTCATAATGAGAGTAATTGCCTGTTTTAAAATGTATTTTCGTCTCTGAACACAGTGCCGAAATTAAAGAAAGGTGATTATATTTGACTCTTCACTAAGCATTTAGATATTTTTCACTTGTCAACTACATTTTTTAGTTTAAAGCATCAAATTAAATATTATTTTATCCTGGCTTTTATTTTAATTCATGCATTTAAAAACTGAAATTCAGATAAAAGATAGTTTCAAAATAAATTCAGTATATTATTTATGAGTGGAGCAACACATTAGCATTGGGTTCACAATAGATCATATCGCTTTTATTCCATCTTACAAGCTTAGCAGTACAAACAGAATAATCAACATATTATTTGGCTGTCATCTGCTGAACAGAAACCAGAGATCACAAGGAGGTTTTCCCTAGCTGTGGTGATGGCCTTTTTGTTCCAAGCCCCCATCTGGGAGGGCCATGGTGTGTTATCATATGGAACGCGGGGTTTTCTGTAATCTGCTTAGCTGCACTGCAGTTTGAATCTTCATTCCATGTTTGTGTAATTTATAATTTTAATGAGACCATGGCTCTTGTGGGCTTTGAAATATATTAAAAGCTCTTTTGTGCATATGCTTTTGTTCTTGCTTAATAGGCTCAGTGTATTTAAAACTGATGAATTTTTATTCATGAATTTGGATGTCTGGAGATTAACTCAGACTGAATATCATTGCACTCATCTATTGATGGTTGGAAAGTTTTTTGTTATTGTTATTATTTTGTTTCGCTTTTGTATGTGTCATCTCTGATTTCTTACAATCAGAAAAGGAATAAACCTATATAATTTTAATAGTTTAGGTAAAAGTGGTATGATTAGATAATAAAATTGATTTGTTTTATAATTTATTAATACAGATATTTCATCTTTAGTCTTAGTATTTTGTTAAATATTACAAAGGAATAAATATGCAAAAGTAACTTTTATAATATCTTAAGTACTTTTGTACTGTATATTTTAATGATAAAATGCCAGTTGTCTGTGGTCATTCTTAATGAATCATTATATTTCTTAAACTATTTTCAATTTTTCTTATTTATGTAAAATCTTTTTTGTTAAAGGGTTTTTTTAAACTTCATTGATGGATGTGATGAAAAGAAAAATGGAAAAGTAGCTTGTTAGAAATTTATAATATCGATTTTTTTAACTATGCTACCATTCTGAAATATGCTAACTGCTTCAAATCTCTAATTGTTACTTAAATCTATTTTAAAAGTTAGATATAAATAATTTTATAGCACCATAGGGGTAAAATCAGGACCCTTTTAGATCAGACATGTCTTTTGAAGTTGCTGTCTACTGAGCTCGATGACAGGATAATACAAAGCCCTCACTAGTCTTTTCTGATGTTAGTAAAGAGACAGTTCTTTTTAAATCCTAATATTTACTAGACAAAAGCATTTTATAACTACAGTAATTAGAACCTCCATAGTTCACCACTTCCCTACATTGACCTCCTTCAATTCACCTAATTTTCATAGACTGGACATGCACCATATGTATGTATTAGTACAGTAGTAGGCCTAGTTCCTTATGTTGACTCAGACTGAATATCATTGCACTCATCTATTGATGGTTGGAAAGTTTTGGAAACTAGGAAACTATGTTGGCTAGTTTATTACAGTCCCTTGTGTGATCAACTTACAGAAGTTCTACTGTATATATCATATCATTCTTTTTTTGCTGATGATGGTCAGAAATTTGGTTTGTCTCCTCTTCTCCCACCACTATATCCTTAAACTAGAAACATGAAATAGAGGCTAAAATAACAGGATTTTATACTTTTTTTACTGTGTTTATCTAACAGTGGAATCTTTATTCTTCCATCATTTTCCCTCTGCTTCAATATTTTTATTAGTTGTACAATTTCATTTGACTTAGGAACATATTATTGAAAAACATATGACCTGCTAAAGCAGTGCTGTCCAATAGGAATATAATGTGAATCACATACGTGTTTATTTAACCAACTATATCCAAAAATTATCTTTCAGCAGTGTATAAAAATATAAATACATGAAAATCAATATGAAATAAAAATTACAAAAATAATTTACTTTCCCTTTAAAAAAAATTTTATTTTTTTACTTTCCCTTTTTTAAGAGGTCATCAGACTCCCACGTGTATTTTATACTTAGACACACAGTACGTCTCAGTTTGCACTAGTCATATTTCAGGTGCTCAGTAGCAAATTGGGCTAGTTACTACCTTATTGGACAGTGTAGATCTGAAGTATTGTGCAAACATAACAACAATATGCATGTCTTACATTCCTTATTGTTTTTTATAACATCCTAGTCAAGGTAACCAAAGAATAGCATTCATGTGCTATATACCATTGAAATTACAGTGTTTTTTATAGTTTTACCTCTGATATGTATACATCTGTTTTTTCAGTACATAAAATCAGAACTGTGTCATCTGACTTCACATTGTCTTTCTGAATCTATATACTTTTAAGGTATTTTGATGATGAAGAGATAATGACTAATGTAATATCCTCCAAAAATTGTGGGCAGATCAAATTTGTCAAATAGCCATATTTCAAGAATACTGAGGAACTTAGTTTTTACAAGAATCCCATGAAAAGTCTTAATATGTCCATTTTTAAAAATAAAGGTGAGAATTCCTTCTCTTTACATCCTTAGAATTTTTCTGGATAGGTGTTTGTGTAAATGTGTATGAATCTCTCTTTTCCTCTGTTTACCTGTAAAACTTCATGGGAGAGAAAAAAAGCCTGATTATGAAATACTATTTTCTAAATTTCTTTAGAATTCTATATATATTTGAATATGTGGAGAAATTACTTCACTGATAAGTATTTTTAAAACATATTAAGAATTATAAAACATTGGGCGGCTCCTGTGGCTCAGCGAGTAGGGCGCCGGCCCCATATACCGAAGGTGGCGGGTTCAAGCCCAGCCTCGGCCGAACTGCAAAACAAACAAAAAAATAGCCGGGCGCTGTGGTAGGCGCCTGTAGTCCCAGCTACTAGGGAGGCTGAGGCAAGAGAATCACTTAAGCCCAAGAGCTGGAGGTTGATGTGAGAGTGTGACGCCACGGCACTCTACCCAGGGCGATAAAGTGAGACTCTGTCTCTACAAAAAAAAAAAAAAAGAATTATAAAACATTGAATGACAATTAATTTGAATTGATTCAAATATTTTAAATATAGTTATAAAAGAACAAGGAGGTTTATATAAAATACTGCAGGTGTACCTCTCTTAAAAATGAAAGCCATGTGTAATTCACCTTGCTCAAGTATGATTTAGAGAAAATTGTATATTCATAAGATCTCTGAATTTTTCACATTTTCTAAGTTTTGAGGGATATGACCTAATTTTTTATGTAATCTAATTTTCATAGAGTGATTAGTGAATACCTTTTGTATTCACTAATACCTTTTGACTTACTTAAATTTTTATTGACTACTCCCTGTGACTTCTGCATTTAAAGTGTTGGCACAAAATGTTGAACTGTTTTTTAAACAATATCTTGAGTTTCTCGGAGATGATAAATCTGTCTATTGATTTCCTAATTTTATTATGTACATAGTCAATTGTAATCCAAGATTACAGCAAAAAAGATGTTAATTTCAAGACATAATCTATGTACATTTCAATTACAGAGCATGATTGTTACAGAAGCACAGAATAAAAAGGAATAACATTTGTGCTATCCTCACAGGAGCTGTCAATAAGAGATGTAATAGGGGATTTAGGAATCTGGAAATGGCCAACTAATTTATGTGAATCTATTTTATTTCAGCTAGAAAAGACTGGGCTCTTTTTCCGTCTGCACTGCATATTGCAGAGCACAGGCTGTCTATACAAAACCAGGCGGCTGCATATGGATAGTCCCTTGATATCATTCACTTGCTGTGTAATCTTATTATGCAAAGTTCTAATCTTCACCTAGAATGAATGCCTCTGGGTCAGAATATAGTCATATCAGGGTTTTTGAGGTCATGTTTTGTGATCCTTAGCTTATTCTTCTAAGTAGGGCTGGGATTTAAAGGGTATTCCCCAGATGCTAGCAGAGATAGACAGCAGAACCTGCTGCCTTTTTGGAAGACAAGACCAACATGAGGTCCCTGGTAGGATTAAACTTGATTTGTAGCTGTAGGATTTTTTAACAGATGTATTATTGGACAGGGAATAGGGGGCCACCAGCACAGCAAAATTGAATCACGACTGGCATTCTCAGGGAGTTTGCTGCCTGCTAAAATAGCAGCTGCATGTGGATTTGACTTCTTTCAGGTGAAGCGACTTCCAGTCATTTGGAAAGGATGGGATGAAAAGGAACCTTGGTGATAATTTTGATGTCTGCAAGATTTAGTACCAGTGTAATGGGATTATCGGTAACACCTTCACTGCAGAAAAAGCCACCTGGCGCTATAACTGGCAGCAACTGAGACTAATCCTTTCCCATCTCTTGGATGTCATTCATGAAGCTCAAAGCTATTTCTACCCTGCTAACTGTGATTAATTTATAAACAACAACAAAAAATTCAGGTGATCAGTGAAAAAAATATGCTTTTTACTTATTGTTTATAATATGTAGCCTTAGTTTGAGCTATGACATGAAACTTACATAACTATATATAAACTAAATAGTATGTATGATTCAAAATTTATTGAATCATTTAAATAGAGAAGTTGATTTATGATGTTATTTATACTTTTTCCAGTTAAGTGACATATATTATTTGCTACTGGTAAAAATTTATATTTGAGATTTAATATTAATTACTTTTATATTCTTTTAGATGTTAGATGAGTTTAGTCAAAACATCTAAAGGTTTAAAGAATTGAAATTATTTTGTCATATATTTTTTACCTGTTTATGACTGCTTTTATTGCTACTGATGAAATGTTTTTGGTGAATAAAATGTTTAATAATATAAAAAAATACAGACACATTTTATAATTAAGATAATATTAGCTCAAGCTGCTGATGAAAAGGCTCTTTGTACAAGTGTATTATCTTAATATGTAAAAGTCCTAGAGTAGTTAATACCAATACTGAATTACTTAATTTTTAAATCAGTGATTCTTACTCAAGTTTTCCATTAGCAGATGGGGGGTTAGTTAGTTATTTGTTCTAAAATCAATACATTACTTAATTGATTTTTTAGCATTTTATTTCAACTAAAACCTTTATCAAGTACTTTATTTAGAGGTGTTAATTATTTTAATATTTTTCTCTAACACAATCCAGAATAAACTGAGAGAAAAATGAAGTGAAATTATCCCATCAGTCACCCAAACAGTATGCAACATAACTGCCAAGACTAGAAAAGATAATTAGTGTTGTCAGTGTTATGATCCTAGAGTACTTAATTTTAAAATATTTATTCACAGAACTTGATTTTTATTGTATTGTGTTTTTTATTTAGTAGCTTTATATTTTTAAAATTAAATCATAAAACCTCAAGACTGACAAAGTATTTAAACTTTAAGATTTTAACTACAGACAGGGGTCCAAAGTATTTTCTTAATATTATAAGAATAATTAAAATATAATCATCCATTTTACACATAGTATAAAGGACTATGTACTTACAGCCTCTGTTTCCATGTAGTACCTCTTATTCTTCTCTATATAAGGTCTTTATTAGAAAATCAGCAAATAAAATATAATAAATTTATAAAGAGTTCTTTTGTCAAATCTCTGTAGCAAACTTGTTATTCTTTTTTAGTTAATTAATGTATTTATTTATTCTTAATCCTGACTCTTGGATTGAACAGATTTATTATTCCTGCCGTATTTCATTTAATTGGTTCCAAGCTATTGTTTGGATATACATATCTAGGATATGTTTCTTCATTTTTGTCACTTTTAAAATAAATGAATGAGAAAGTATAACAGTGTTTCCACTGAGCTACATTATGTACTTCTTTAGCCTTCTTTTGGTATTTTTGCTATTTGAAAAATTGGTTATTGAAAATTCAGCTTTTGTGATGAAAAGAGATATCTGTAAAACAAATGGACTAAAATCTTTTTAATTCAGGTTATTTTTCCAAGTCATTTGTTATCTCCAGAAAACTTACTATGGTAGTCAATAATGTTATATAATTAATTTTTAAAGTAGATTTTTGATCAAAACAAAATTTATAAGCTTTATTGAAATCTGGTTAGTATTTACTTTCCTATTTTTTATTCAACTATTTACTGAATGGCTCCCTTCTCATCCTACGCATCATTCTTATATGACTAGAGGTGGTTATTTTATTTCCTTTGGAAAGTGCCAAATAAATTCATAAGTAAATTTAACATAAACGTCTTAAGATTGTCTCAATGATATGCATTCTTTTCATGTAGATGTAGGTTATTTGAATTTAATACTTTGTTGATAACTTATAAGAAACTTGACTTATCTTAAAAACTAGATACTAATTTAATTTGCAGCGTAGGAGACTCAGTGATGTCAATAACAATTAAATGGGTTATGAGATGGGAGAAATGAGAAGAATGTTGTTTTTTTTTTTTTTTAAGAATGATAAGTTATTTAAGAGATGATAAACTTTTCGTTTTTTGGTGTTTTATAAAACTCATTGTCTCTCTAAAGAGCCATGCATCAACTTTAGGCTGGCACAGTGACCATTTCTATGATAATACTCTGTGATATGTCTTCCATTTGAATTAATATCCTTACACTATTGCTTGTCAAACTGCTATGTTGTTCTGAAATAGGTAATATGACAGTTGGGGGATTATTGATAGGTGAATGCATTCGGTTTTGGTTATTTCATTTTTTAGAAAGTAGTGCTTGATTAAACGTGTCAACTTTTTATTTTTTTTTATATTATATGCAAATACACCATTTTCAACTACTTATTTATAAACATGAGTTTTGATTTTGGAGATACATAAAAAGCGAACTTTGGAAAATATATTGGTCAATTGAATACATCAAAATATTAGCATTATAAAGTTTATTTGATAAAAATTTATAGAATTTATCTCAAAGGTAACACTGTATTTAAAAATAATGAATAGTCAAATTTTGTAGTTTTTGGAAATGATGAGTATATCACAGTGTTCTCAAAAGACAGCACAAAGTCCTTCACTGGGCTTCCTTCCTGGGGACTTCTTAAAACTCCAAATTCTGTACTGTTGTGTTCAGAGATTCTCATTTATTAGTTCTATAACGGAGCCTGGGAATTTGTAGTTTTAATTTTGGTTGATGTTAGGTTATCAGGTTATTTTTGATGCAAGAATCAGATTTAAAGCAGTAAGTACATACTGCTTTGAATCTGAAAATCATGACAATGACTTCCTCTGGGAATGAAACAAAATAAACAGGTTTTAATAAAATCTTCATAGATTATGAGGATCTAAGTGCTTTGAATTTACAGGTATAGAGAATTTAAAAAATCCTCTACAAGTTTTACAGTAGATTTAACATTTATAGATTTCAACAATTCATGAACAGCTCTGAAGGTGATTTTGAAATGGCAGGAATTTGAATTACTTTGATGGCGAGTCTGTTGTGTGAGCATGAATTATTAAGCTATTGAACAATCTACACTATTCAGCATCCAAGTCTTAATGAGTCTTTATTTTTCTCTGCTTGTCACAATAACTTCCATTTAGGATCTGAAGTGGGCTTATATCTTTCAATTACTTTATATGTATAATTCTGTGGGCAAAATGTATTTTGTGTATGTATTCTTGAATTTGAAAATTACAAAGCTCTCGGAAATGTCAAAATCTATTTTTTCTTGTCCAATTGAAGGTAAATATAGCAAAACTATGATATTGAGATTCATTTTTTACTTTACCATCTACCTTTTCTTAATTTGAATGCTTCTTTAAATGCTAATATAGTCTCTAATTCTGTTGCTCTATGAAAACAAAAAATATTTATAATATCAATTTGTTTATTGGCTGCTTACACTTTAGAATGGGTGAATTCTGTAAATTTCTGGTGGTGTCAATATTTGACACATTACATTTCTTTCCTATTTATGAAACAAAATATTTTCTCTTCTTTTCAAAGGAATTACAGACTTAAACAATCAGGTGGATATTTATAATCCAAATACCCAAATTTGGATTTAGCCTTTTTAGTCTTCTTCAATGGTTGGATCCAAATCAGGATCTTCAAACTGGATTCTAAAGATAAAGGAATCTTTAAATTCTTTTTAGTTTCTAGAGTTCACTCTGTCAATCTTTGTAGCTGGTTTTGACATCAGTCCAATCTTTCTCTTTCCCATGTGACTCTTTATTCCCACTTTCTATTTTATTGTTTCCAATTTTTCTTTCATTTAAGTTGAGAGGCAGTATGGCATAGTGGTAAACTTTAGAGCCAAATCTCTGCATTTCGAATTCTGGTTCTGCGTCTTATGAACTCTGATTTTGAATAGTTTCTTAACCTCTTCCCCTCAATTTCTTTATCTATAAAATTAGATACCTAAATTCTTGGAGAGTTTTTATAAGGATAAGTTAATATATGTAAGATAATTAGAACAATACCCGACACATAGTAAGAACTACTATATATATGTTTCCTATTATTGTTGCTGGGCATTTAAGGATTTTTTTAAGTATGTGTTAAAAGAAGTCATTATTAGCTCTCACATCATGTTTTCTAACTTTATTATAGGAGGACTTTTTATTTATAATGTAGAAAACTGTTGAAAGTAGATCAATTTTGCTTCCTTTGCCAGTATTATGTGAGGTTTTACTGTTTTAAACAGAGCCTCTTAAAAGATTTCTGTGGAGGATTATTCTATACTTTTTCCTATATTTTCTGATATGTTTACAATTTCTAAGCTTCTTTTCACTTTTCCCCTAGCTTTTCTATTAATTACTTGATGGAGTATTTAGGTTCCCCTTTAAAGAAATGAGTTCTCTACCTTAATTGACTCAGTTTGTTAAAAAGTATAAATGTTATAGGGAATAAAAAGTAACAAATTATGAATTCTTTTTTTTTTTTTTTTTTTTTGTTCAGTTTTCCGCCACATCCGGTATATGGGGCCTGCGCGCTACTCATTTGAGCCACAGGTGCTGCCCAAATTCTGAATTCTTTATGCCTGAGCTTTCTAACTTTTTTCATAGCACAGATGGTATACAGTAACTTATACTGTCCACAGTAGTAAATGACTAGGTAAGCAAGGCTGCTCAAAGTGGGAGGTGGTCATTGGCCACTCTGAGAACATAAAGCAATGGTTGTCAAATATTACTGTGCTTTAAAATTACCAGAGGATTTGTTGAAACACAGATTGCTGAGCAATACTTCCAAAGTCTCTAATTCTAATAAATCTCGTATTTGGCCAAATAATTTGTATTTCAAACAAGTTGCAAGATAATGCCATTGCTGCTTGTCTGGGGACCACACTTTGATAATAACTAGTTAAGTGTATACTCCTGTATATTGTATACTGCTGTGGCAGGTAGAATAATGGCCCTTCTAGATGTTCACATCCTAATACTCAGATTGTTTGAAGATTTGTTTGTAGATTTGATTAAATTGAGGACTTCGATAAGATCATTGTGGGTTATCGGGTAGGCTCAATGTAATCACAAGGATTCTTAAAAGTGGAAGGAGGACATGGGAGACAGACAGGGAGATATGACCTTGGCAGAATGGTTGAGAGGTAAGATTTTGAGGTTGAAGGAAGGGGACTCCGAGCCAAGGAATGTTGGTGGCTTCTAGAAGCGGGGGAAGAAAGGAAATAGATTCTCCTCTAAAGACTTTAGAAAAGAACACAGCCTTGCTAAGGTTTTGCTTTTAGCCCAGTAAGATCTATGTCAGACTTTCAACATAAAGACTGCAAGATTATAAATTTATGTTCTTTTAACCCACTAAATTTATATCCATTAACCAACCTCTCCCTCTCTCATCTTCTCCCACCTTTCCATCATCCAGTAACCACTATTCTGTCTACTTCTGTGAGATTAAAATTTTTAGCTTCCACATATGAGTGAGAACATGCAGTATTTATCTTTCTGTGCCTGGCTAATTTATTACACTTAACAGAATGTGTTCTTCAGACTCTTCCATGCTGCCTACAATGATAGGATTTCATTCTTTTTTTACGACTGAATAAAATTCCATTGGGTACATACACCACATTTTCTTTATCCATTCATCTGTTGGTGGATACTGAAGTTGATTTCATAATCTTAGCTATTGTGAATAGTGCTGCAGTCAACATGAGAGTGCAGATGTCTCCTCAGCATACTGATGTCCTTTCCTTTGGATATACCCAGTAGTAGGGTAGCTGGATCATGTGGTAGGTTTTTTTTTTTTTCTTTCTGATATATATTTCATATCCTATAAAATATTTCTGTTATTGTTTTAAACAGTTTCATTATCTTTATCCAAATATATACTCATTTTTCAGTTCTTTTCCTTCCTTTCTACATTTGTCTAATTCTTTCTGATATCACTTTGTTTTAGCCCAAATTACTCCCTTTAGTATATATTTTATTACAGGTATGCTGGCAAAAATTTTCTCAAAACTTGTTTTCTACAAGCATTTTTATTTTTCTGATGGCTTTTGAGGCATGTTTGTATCGGGTATAGAATGATAGATTGACAATTTTGTCATTTTAAAGATGCCATTTCATTTTCTTCTGGTTATCATATTTCTTGTAGAAAAGTAGCCATCCATTCTGTTGAACAGACAAAATTGTTTCTTTGAAAATAAGGTGCATCTTAGGTGAAACTTACTAAATGGAGAATATAAATGTCTGAACACAATAATTAAGAAAATGCGGTGAAGGCTATGTTAACCAGTTCAATGAAAGTGTTTCAAATTGTATATAAAACCAGCATATTGTACCGCATGATTGCATTAATGTATACAGCCATGATTTGACTACATAAAAAAGAAAGAAAGAAAAGAAAAGAAGGTAACCTTTATTTCTGACTTTATTTTAGACTTTTCTTATTTTTTTCACAGTTTGGTTCTACTGTGCCTGAGTTATGCTTGTTTGTTTTATATTTATCTTATTAAGGGTTTATGGAACCTCTTGAATTTGTAAGATAATGTCTTTTATTAGTTTGAAAAGTTGTCTACTAGTATTTCTTCAAAATATTGCTTCTATCCTATTTTCTTTTCCTTTCCTTTAGATCTCTGATTATACTTCTTTCCTGTATTTAGTCTGCCTGCTTTCCCCTTTGTGCTTCAATCTAATTACGTTCTTCCAACTTGTATTTCAGTTTAATTGTCTCTGTTAGGCTGAGCTGGTAGGCTAAATCTTCTAGTAAATCTATGTAATGATTTTAAAATTCTAGATATTATAATTTTTCTGTGGTATTGCATAGTGTATAATTTCCATTTGATTTTTTTGATATATTTTAGTCTCTGCTAAACTTTTATTATTTTCTCAGTTTTTAAAAATGTTAATCATAGTTACATTAAAAGTCTTCATATGTTAACTTGAATACCTGGATCACTTGTTCTTTCTATTATATATTTTTTTCCTCTTGGCTTTGAATAATTTGATTCTATTTTACAAAATGTTTTGATTGAATGTAGTCATGTGGTACTATAATGTTTAACATGCTTATATTCCTTTTGACAATGGGCAAAGTATTTGAATAGATATCTTCCAAGTAAGATATACAAATGACCAATAAAAGTGCATGAAAAAGATGCTTAACATCTTTTATTATTAAAGGGAAATCAAAGCCATAAGGAGATATTACTTCATACTCTGTAGGATGGCCGTAATCAAAATATGAATATTGGCGAAGATATGATAAATTGAAAACTTTATACATAGATGCAGCTTCTTTAGAAAACAGTTTGGCGGTTGCGAAAAAAGTTAAACATAGTATTAATATTAACCACATCACCTAGTAATTCCATTCCTAGGTTTATATTCAAGAAAATTGAAACATATATCCATCCAAACCCTAAACACCAATGTTCATAGTAGCATTTTTTGTACTAGCTGACAGTGAAAACAACCCAAATGTCATTTAACTGATGAATTAATAAACTAAAATGGCATATCTGTACATTGGGATATTGTTTAGCCATAAAAAGGAATGAGGTTCTGATACATATTGCATCATGGATGACCTTGAAACGTGATGCTAAGTGAAAGAAGCCAATTACAAAAAAGAACATATGATTTTATTGATATAGAAACATGATTGCCAGTAGCTAGAATGAAAGGGAGGTGGCAAAGGAGAATGACTGCTTATCGGTGTAAGATTTCTTCTTGAGGGGATAAAAATGTTCATACTAAAAACCACTGAATTGTACACTTCAAAAAGGTGAATTTTATAAAAGTCTTTCCTCCGAGGTTATAAAAATAGAGTAGGAGTTTGAAATAATGTATTCCTCCTGAGAAACTTAAGGGTTTTTGTTTTGGGGGATTTTTTTTGGTGGTGGTTTTCTCCAGCATTATGAATGGGTTACTTGAATCCTGTCAAGAGTTTGTCTCATTTCTTTGTTAAGCCTAATTTATTTCAGTTTTGCCTTCACCCTTAGCAGGTAACTTTGTTGTAATTCTAACTAACATGGCCAGCCTTGGAAGATCTTAAGGTCTAATCTCTGTATCCCTAACTTGGTGTAGTTTTCTTTTGTTGCTGACATTGTTGCAACCCAGATCTTTTCTTTAATCTTTTGTCTGCTTTTTCGTGGACTTCAAGACTTCTAATGCTGTTCAGGTATTTGTAGTTGTAGTTAGCTAGTATCATAAGGTTTCTTCCTTTCTGCAGTTTCACCCTTACATATGCTTTGACAGCCCAAAGTTCTAACCTCTGTTTGACCAAAATGGGACTTCCACTTTCTGCTAAAACTCTTATTTTCCTGTCCTGTGAATTGGCTAATGCCCTCCTAGAAAAGTCCTGGTGAATGTAGAGTTCACCTTATGTTCTTCTCTCATGGATGTTCACTCCTCAAAGCCTGCCTACATTGGTGCCTGTGCATTTTATTCAGATTTTGTAGTTTTCACCAAGAAGGTTACCCTCTGGAATAAGCTACTGTCACAGCTAGCATTGAAGTCTTCCTCTTGGCTTTTTTACTTTAATGTTTAGTCATCTCTTCTATCTCTATTTTTCTCTCCTTTTACCTTTCTCTCATCAATAATCTCTCCTCATCATTATCCTCTCTCCCTATGGGATTTTTACACTTGGCTCTCAAGCATGTTTTCGTATGCTTCCATGTTTAAAAAACAAACAAACATGATTAATTCCACATTTTTCTTAACTGTTAGTTTACTGCAATGTCTTTCACCTGGAAAGTTGTGCATTCCAGGGACATTTAGCAAAATTTGGAGACATTTTAGTTTCTCATAAATAGAAAAAAGAAGACTATTGGCATCTAGAAGCCGGGGACGCTGCTAAAATCCTAAAATGCATAAAATAGCTACCCACAACAAAGGATTATCTGGTCCCAAATGTCAGTAGTGTTGAGGTTTAAAAACCCTGCCCTATTTTTGCTTGCTTTCGTAGTCAAAGTTTTCAAAAGACTTGACTATATATGCTGTCTCCATTTCCATATCTCCCTTTTATATTTTCTTTCTTTCTTTTTTTTTTTGTAGAGACAGAGTCTCACTTTATCGCCCTGGGTAGAGTGCCGTGGCGTCACACTGCTCACAGCAACCTCCAGCTTTTGGGCTTAAGAGATTCTCTTGCCTCAGCCTCCCTAGTAGTCCCTTTTATATTTTTAAAAAAGTTTTTATGTTTTCAAGTAATTTCACATTATTTTAAAAGGCCAAATAGTGCTACAAAGCTTATTAAAAAAAAAACAAAAACAATATTGTCCTGCTGCTTATTGAACTTAGTTATACAGTTTTGGCCAGTTAGATGTAGATGAAAGGAAGGTATCTTTTCTTATATATAAAAATATAAAAGTAGCAGAGAGTAAACTTTCTTTCTGCCTAAACATGGATATAACAGCTGGGATTGTTAGAAAACAAATCCTTTTTAAAGTTCTTTTTATTCTAATTTTCTGTTTGAGATAGAAATTATGTTTTTAGGGCATCACACATATTAATCCTCCTTTGAGCTCCAGTCTCATACACATCCTGCTAGGATATTTCATAAATATATCAAATTTAGCAGTGAAAACTGGATTCTTGATTTCTACCCCAGATGGGGGTGTAAGTATACCCATGTGGGTAGATAGACCTCCATTTACACAGCTACTCAGTCTAAGGACTTAGGAATTATCCTTGATCTGTTTCCTTTGTTTCCCCTGTCTGTTGCCTGCCCAATTCTCTTCTTTGCACTTCTATTCTTGCTTCCCCTTCAGTCCTTTATTTATACAACAGTGATCTTAAATTATATATGTTTTTTTCCTCCTAAGATCACTCAGTGGCTTTCCATTACCTTAGAATAAAATTGAAAATTCTACAAAACTTTAAACATCTTGTTTATCTCTCTGGTTTCATTTTATGTCTTTTACACAGTGCTCCAGACTTCTTCCATTTTTTTTTAAGCACATGCATGCTGTTCAGTCTGCCCATCACTGACTTCTTACATCTTCTATAACCATTTTCTTATCTTTCAGAGCTTAGCTTCAAATGTCATTTTCATTGGAGAAATCTTCTTGATTCATACTTAAAAATATGCCTTATCCATTATTCTGTTACTTTACCATATTTTTTCTTACAGAAATTACTTAATATATTTATGTACTGTTTTATTTATTTGTGTGACATCTACCCCACTAAATTATAAGCTCTGTGAGGGCAGGAATTATGTTCATATTGTATTTTGAGGGATGAATACAGTATCTAGTGCATAATAGTAGGTCAGTAAGTATTTATTGAATGAAGGAAGGAAGGAAGGAAGGAATGTTTTTCCCAAGTGTTTATTTTAGAAAGTTTTATAAATACAATGCATGTTTGTACATACTTCTCTTGGATTTAACAATGTATGTTTAGCTCTCTTTCTTCATTTTCCATATATGCATGTGTGAATACACGTTTGTATACATCACTGTACATTATTACTAGGAGTAGAAGTGAACCATTTGAAATGAAGCTGCAGACATGACGTTCTTCTCTAATTTAGTGTTCATCTTCTATGAACAGGATCATCCTTTCGCAACATTGCACGATACTGTTAAAAATTTAACATGGAGACAATGATATATTTTTATGTACAATGTTCAGATCTCCTCAGTTGTGCCCATAATGTATAGCATTCTTTTTCTTTCACTCCAGGATCCAGTTCACAATCTTATATTGTATTTGGTTGGCATGTCCTTCTATTTTCTTGTAATTTTAAATGTACATTATTTTTTTATTTTTTTTGAGACAAAGCCTCGAGCTGTCACCCTGGATAGAGTGCTATAGCATCACAGCTCACCGCAACCTCCAATTCCTGGGTTCAAGCGAGTCTCCTGCCTCCGCTTCCCAAGTAGCTGGGACCACAGGCGCCCGCCACAATGCCTGGCCATTTTTTGGGTTGCAGCTGTCATTGTTATTTGGCGGGCCCGGGCTGGATTCGAACCCGCCAGCTCAGGTGTACGTGGCTGGCGCCTTAGCCCCTTGAGCCACAGGCGCCGAGCCATTATTTTTTTCTTTTATTAAATTTATAGTTTTTAAGTGTTAAAAGCTGGTTGTCTTGTAGAATGTTGAAATGTGGTTGCGTTTGATTGTTTGTAATTAGGTTTAGGTTAGACAGTTTTGGCAAAGATGGTGCATAGATAATGATGTCCTTCTCATTGCATCATGTCAGAAAGCCATGATTATCAACTTGTCCATTATTTATGTTGCTAAGTTTGATCACCTGATTAAGATAATATTTACCAGATCTTCCTGTTGTAAAGGTATCTTGCTCCTTTTGTAAATAAAAAATTATCTACTTTGATACTTCTCAAATATCCTGTTGACTGACAGCTTTTTGCCTAGTGGATTTTAGTATCCACTAAGGACCCTTGCCAGGATCAATTATTAAATATTTATTGGCTCCTTTTTTCTTTCTTTCCTTTTTTTTTTTTTTTTTTTTTTTTAATGTGGAGACAGAGTCTCACTCTATTGCACTCGGTGGAGTGCTGTGGAGTCACAGCTCACAGCAACCTCCAGCTCTTGGGCTCAAGCGAGTCTCTTGCCTCAGCCTCCCAAGTAGCTGGGACTATAGGCACCCGTCACAGCGCCCGGCTAATTTTTGATGCAGTTCGGCCGGGGCCGGGTTTGAACCTGCAGCCCTCGGTAGCTGGGGTCGGCGCCCTACTCGCTGAGCCACAGGCGCCGCCCTTTTTTTCTTTTTTTTTATGTCAGACGGGTTATGTGCCAATGTCCTAACAAGATTTGTGGGAGGCCCTTCTCTCTCATGAAAACCCAATCACCACACTTATGAACTACAAAAAGATCCTGTTTTTTTTTTCTTTCTTTTCTTTTTTTTGAGACAAGAGCCTCTCTTTGTTGCTCTTGGTAGAGTGCCATGGTGTCACAGCTAATAGCAACCTCAAACTGTTGGGCTCAGGTGACACTCTTGCCTCAGCCTCCCAAGTAGCTAGGACTACAGGCCATAATGCCCAGCTGTTTGTAGAGATGGGGTGACAGGGTCTTGTTCTTGCTCAGGGTGGTCTCCAACTCCTGACCTCAGGCAATACCTGCTTGGCCTCCTGGAGTGCTAGGATTGTAGGCATGAGCTATGGTGCCCAGCATTAGCTGCCTTTTTTCAAGTAAGAACTTTCCCTTGTCCCTAATACCTGCAACTTTAAATATATTATTAGGTACTCAACAGATTACATTTTTAATTTAATGTAATAACCATTACTGTTATTTTAGACTCTTATTGTACCCACTTTGGCCAGCGTGAGACCCCTCAATATGAATTCCTATGTCTTCATTAGTTTTTGAGCACAAGAGTGTTCTCCCCAGATTATTTTTCCTGGTAGAGAATGATATTTGGAAACCAAAAATCTGGATGTTAAGTATTATTATTATTGCAGTGTCATTGCTTCTTTTCAAAATGGATAGAGCTAGGATGATATTTTATATAGGCAGACACACACATATAAATTTATTTATGTAAATAAATTTGTTTTGAAACCTCCAGTTCATCCTTAACCTCCCATTCTATATTTCTTTCTTCTTTCTCTCACAATAAGATCCTGATACCCAACAACTTAATATGTTTACTGACTTATACTGTCTGAAATACATGTAAAACACTATAATGAACAAGCCTTATAAGAAAAGTTCCAGATTCATTTGCATTTTTTCCTTTATTTTTAGTTGGCACATAATAAATGTACATAGTGATATTTTGCTATGTGTATACAGTGTATAATGATCAGGGTAATTAGCATATTCATTACCTCAAAGACATCATTTCTTTGTGACACAAACATTGAAAATAATCAATTCTAGCTTTTTGAGAATGTACAATAAATTATAGTTAACCACATTCATAGTACAGCACTGCAGAGTACCATAAACCTATTCCTCTTATCTAGCAGTAATTTTGTATCCATCAATCCCCCTTCTCGGCCTGCTCATATTCCCAATAATTAACACCCACAATTCTACTCTCAGCTTCCATGAGCTCATTTTTTTTTTCAGTTTCCCTATAAGAGTGACAATATGTAGTGTTTATCTTTCCTTGTCTAACTTATTTCCTTTAAGGCAAAATCCTTTAGGCCATCGTGTTGCCATGAATGACAGGATTTCATTCTGTTTTATGACTACATAGGGTTCCATTGTGTATATATACCACATTTTTTTTCTTTTTTTTCTTTTATTAAATCATAGCTGTGTACATTAATGCAATCACGGGGTATAAAATACCACATTTTCTTTATCCATTTCAACTGATTGACATTTATGTTGATTCCATATTTTAGCTATTGGGAATAGTGTTGTAATGCATATGACAATGTAGATATCTCTTTGATATACTGATCTCCCTTCCTTTGCATTAATACCTAATAGTGGGATTGCTAGATCATATGGTACTTCTAGTTTTAGTTTTAGTTTTGTTTTTTTTTTTGAGACAGAGCCTGTCACCCTGGATAGAGTGCTGTGGCATCACAGCTGACAGCAACTTCCAATTCCTGGGCTTGAGCAAGTCTCTTGCCTCCGCCTCCCAAGTAGCTGGTACTACAGGCACCCGGCCACAATGCTCGGCTGTTTTTTTTTTTTTTTTTGGTTGCAGCCGTTATTGTTTTTGGTGGGCCCAGGCTGGATTCAAGCCTGCCAGCTCAGGTGTACATGGCTGGCGCCTTAGCCTGTTGAGCCATGGCGCCGAGCCTAGTTTTAGTCTTTTAAATAAACCTCCATACGGTTTTCCAGTGACTGTATTAATTTACATTGACACCAAAATTGTGTAAGAATAGCCTTTTCTCAGGCAGCATCTGTGGCTCAAAGGAGTAGGGCCCCAGTTCCATAGGCCGGAGGTGACGGGTTCAAACCTAGCCCTGGCCAAACACTGCAAAAAAAAAAAAAAAGAAAAAACCCAGGATTGCCTTTTCTTTACGTCCTTGCCAGCATTCATTTCTGTGCTTTTTCTTTTTTTAATTTTTCATAATAGTCAATTATGAAAAACTAATTTGGGCAAGATGATATCTGATTGTGTTTTTGGTTTGCATTTTCCTGATGATTAGTTTTGTTTTCACATACTTTTGGGCCATTTGTATGCCTTCTTTTGAGAAATATCTATTCAGATCATTTGTCTACTTTCTTTTTTTGAGACAGAGTCTCACTACATTGCCCTCATTAGAGTGCTGTTGCGTCACAGCTCACCGAAACCTCAAACTCTTAGGCTTAAGCGATTCTCTTGCCTCAGCCTTTCAAGTAGCTGGGACTACAGGTGCCCGCCACAACACCTGGCTATTTTTGTTGTTGTTGTCATTTTTTGTTGTTTGGCAGGTACAGTCTGGGTTCGAACCTGCCAGCCCTGGTATATGTGGCTGGCACCCTAGCCGCTGAGCTACAGGTGCCGAGCCCATATGCTTACTTTCTAATCAGATTATTTTTTGCTATAGGTTTGAGTTCTTTCTAAATTCTGGATTTCAGTCCCTTATCATATGAATTATTTGCATGTATTTTCTACCATTTGACAGCTGTCTCTTCACTTTGTTTCCTTTGCTGTACAAAAGCTTTTTAAGTTTAATATACTCTCATTTGGCTATTTTTGTTTTTGTTGCTTGTACTTTTGATTTTTTACCCTTAAAATCTTTGCCAAGACTAATATTTTGAAGCATTTTCCCTGTAGTATTAAGTTTGGGGTCTTATGTTTAAGACTATAATCCATTTTGAGTTGATGTTTTTATATGGTGACAGATAGGAAACTGGTTTCTTCCGCATGTGGATATCCAGTTTTCTCAGCACCGCTTATTGAAGAGAGAGAGTCTTTTCTTCAGTGTATGTTCTTGGTTAAAAGTCTGTTGGCTGTAAATGTTTTAGGTTATTAAGTATAAAATATATGATTTCCTTAAGTACCAGGTTTGACAGTTGCTATTCTGACATTTTATTTTGATATTCCTTGTTTTATTTTTTGCACTTATTAAAAATTTTAGATTAATATGAAGGTATAAATAATTAAGTTACAATCTTTGCATTTGTTAGGTAAAGTCCCTGTTGTAGTTGTGTCCCGCACCCAGGAGATGTGCCATATGCCCTTACATTGTGCCCATTAGTTGGGAGCACACTAATCCCCCTTCTTTCCCCCTGCCCCCTTCCCTCCCTCCTTCTGAGTTCTGTTTCAGTGGTGTATGTGTTGGTTTTTATGCCAGAAGTACGCTGATGTTGTTACTGGAGCATTGCAATATAGCTTGATGTCTGATAGTGTGATACCTCCAAGTTTGTTTATTTTGCTCAGTATTGCTTTGGCTATTGAAAGTCTTTTGTGGCTCCATTTGAATTTTAGTAGTGATTTTTTTTTTCTTTGGTCAAGATTATCACTGGTATTTGCTAGGATTACACTGAGTCAATAGATTACTTTGAGTATTATGGTCACTTTAACAATATTAATTCTTCTAATCTCAAAGAATGGAAAGAGCTGTCTTTTTATTTTTTTGTGTCCTCTTCAATCTCTTTCATTAGTGTTTTGTAGTTTTCATTGTAAAGGTCTTTCATTGCCTTGAGTAAATGTATTCCTAAGTATTTTATTTTTTTGGTAGCTGTTATAAATGGGTTTGCTTTATTAACTTCTTTTTGAGCTAGTTTATTATTGGTGTATAGAAATGCTACTGATTTTTTTAATGTTGATTTTGTATACTTCACTGAATTTATCATTTCTAGCAGTTTTTTGAACGAATCTAGGTTTTTCTCTATCGTGAGGGTGACAAAGTGTACACGTTTAAGAAAGGAAAAAACTGTAATAAAATTGTAATACTCAAGTCACATTCAATTTCTGTCATTACAAGACACATGCAATATAGAAGATAACAAAAGCTATTAGTATATATTGAGTATTACAAGTTTAATACAGTTTTTTTACTGGTTTAAAACATGTTTACATTTTTTGTCACTCTCTGTATATTGTAAGATCATTTTGTCTACCACCAAGGACAGTTTGACTTTCTCTTTTACAACTTCAATACCCTTTGTTTGTTTCTCTTGCCTAATTTCTCTGGCTAGGACTTTGATTAACACATTAAATAAGAGCAGGGAAACCATCCTTGTCTGTTTTAATGTAAGGGGAAAGGCTATTTGCTTGTCCCCATTCAGTAAGATGTTGTTAGCCATGGGTTTGTCATATATTGTGTTGAGTTATTTTACTTCTTTGCCTAATTCCTTGAGAGTTGACATCATGAAATGATGTTGAATTTTATGAGATGCTTTTTCTGCATCTATTGAGATGATCATATGGTTTTTGTCCTTCATTCTGTTGATGTGATGTATCACATCTATTAATTTACCATCCTAGCATCCCTGGGATAAATCCCACATGATCGTGATACATACATCTTTTTGACATGTTATTGGATTTGTTTTGCTTTTATTTTATTGAGGACTTTTGGATATTAGCCTGTAGTTTTCTCTTTTTGTTGTATTCATGTCTGGTTTTGGTATCAGAGCAATGCTGGTATGGTAGAACGAATGAGGAAGAATTATTTCCACATCAGTGTTTAGGAGTAATTTGAGAAGAAATGGTGTTAGTTCATCTTTATAAGTTTGGGAGAATTCAGCAGTAGAGCCATTCGGCCCTTGGCTATTCTTTGTTGGGATATTTTTTGTACTGATTTCATCATTTGCTGACTTTGAAGCCAATTACCACTCTTAAGCTTTTTTTTCTTATCTATAAATTGAAGATGGTAATAATATTTATCTTAAAGAAGTATTATGTGTAAGGACTGACATATAGTTAAGTATTGACAATGGAATAATAATAACAATATACATGTTATTAATGATGTATTTTAATGAATTTAATCTGGATTTAAGCCTAAGACCTTTGAAATGCTTGAAACATAGCAGTAACAGGTAAAAAGAAAGGATGATTTAAATCATCTAAAATATTTTATTTATTTATTTTTTATATTTTTTGAGACAGAGTCTTACCTTGTCACCCTCAGTAGAGTGCTGTGGCATCACAGCTCACAGCAACCTCAAAATCTTGAGCTCAAGTGATTCTCTTGTCTCAGCCTTCCAAGTAGCTGGGAATACAGGTGCCTGCCACAACACCCAGCTAGTTTTAGATACAAGGTCTCGCTTTGACTCAGGCTGGCCTCGAACCTGTGAGTTCAGGGCAATCCACCCTCCTTGGCCTCCCAGACTGCTAGGATTACAGGTGTGAGCCACTGTGCCTGGCCCATCTAGAATATTTTAGATGAATAATATTAATATTTTAAATTGATATAGCTTAAAAAGTCTTTATATGGTTCTGTATGATGTTTCATAGTATTCATGTATTCATTTTATTATGTCATAGTATCTGAC
Source organism: Arctocebus calabarensis (assembly GCA_963573935.1). NCBI lineage: Eukaryota > Metazoa > Chordata > Mammalia > Primates > Lorisidae > Arctocebus > Arctocebus calabarensis. The sequence continues at coordinate 17,864 of CAUYON010115960.1, read as the reverse complement.
AACTGAATGTAACTTGATAACTTACAAAGTACTTTGACATATGTTGTACTTGATTCTTAGAACCATTATGTGATACTATTATTTCATTTTATGAAGCCCCCAAAAGGTTAAATAATTCACTGAAGATCACAAAAGTTATTTAGAAAATCAATTTAAAACTTTAATTTCCAGGTGGTACCCATAGCTCAGTGGTTAGGGCACCAGCCACATATACTAAGGCTGGTGGGTTCGAACCTTGCCCAGGCCTGCTAAACAACAATGACAACTGCAACAAAAAAATAGCCAGGTGTTGTGGTGGGCGCCTGTAGTCCCAGCTATTTGGGAGGCTGAGGCAAGAGAATTGCTTGAGCCCAGAAGTTTGAAGTTGCTGTGAGCTGTGACATTACAGCACTCTATCCAGGGCAACAGCTTGAGACTCTGTCTCAAAAAACAACAACAACAAAAAAAACCCAACAACAACAACAAAACTCTTTAATTTCCATACACCTAGTGGTTTCTCCATTATATCATAAGATACAAACTAATATAGTAGAGCAAGGAACAAATGAGAAACTATTATTATCAGTACTTTGAAACTTAAGTATCTCCCTTAATACTGAAAAATAACAAAGGAAGGGGAAAGACTAAATCAGAGTCTACTAGTTATGTAATTCATATATAAATCCACTGATATTTGAATATACTCTCTCTTTGGTAGATCAAAGTTTTCAGGGGCTACAATTTCACATTTAAAATATCTTTAGCAGGGTGAGTTGGTGGCTTATGCATGTGATCCTAGTATTCTGGGAGGCCAAGGTAGGAAGATTACTTGAGCTCAGGAGTTTAAGACTGCCTGAGCAATAGCAAGCCACTGTCTCTGCTAAAAGCGCCTGTGGCTCAGCGAGTAGGGCGCCGACCCCTTATACCGAGGGCTGCGGGTTCAAACCCGGCCCCGGCCGAACTGCATCAAAAATTAGTCAGGCGCTGTGGCGGGCACCTATAGTCCCAGCTACTTGGGAGGCTGAGGCAAGAGACTCGCTTAAGCCCAAGAGCTGGAGGTTGCTGTGAGCTGTGACTCCACAGCACTCCACCGAGTGCGATAGAGTGAGACTCTGTCTCCACAAAAAATAAATAAATAAATTAATTAATTAAAATTGAAAAATTAGCCAAATGTTGTGGCAGGCATTTGTGGTCCCAGCTACTTGGGAGGCTGAGGTAGTGGGATTGCTTGAAGCCAGGAGCTTGGGGTTGCTGTGAGATTGGCTGATGCATGACACGCTAGCCTGGGTAACAGAGACACTGTCTCAGAATAAATAAAATGTCTTTAGAAGAAGTGAAAATGAACTCCTATTTTCCTGCATCAAATTGTATTAGCCATTTAGTACATTCTGGGTGACTGTAAAATATTTTATAATTGTGCTACTTCTTAAGAGTTTTTAAGTAGTATTGATCATGAAACTTTTTGAAATTTACCATTAGGCCAGTGGTGGCAGAGTCAACTTAGAACTATGCTTCGTGGTGTTTTGGGAAAAACCTTTCGACTAGTTGGCTATACTATTCAGTACGGCTGTATAGCTCATTGTGCTTTTGAATACGTTGGTGGTGTTGTTATGGTAAGTTTTTATGTTCAAGAATATTCATTTTAAATACGTACTGTTTTTTCAAATATTTTTCCTTTGCTATAATTAAAGTTATTAATTTTATGAATAAAATATGAAAGTTAAAACATAAAATCTTTCTAAATACTGGGATATAAAAGAGTGCTTTGGTTGGCACTAGAATAAAGTATAAGAACCACTACTTTAAGTATATTCTGCATTTTTTTCTAACGGAGGCACAAAAAGTCCTCGTAATAGTCTAATAATAGATGTTATTGTTTACTGAATGCTCTTTGCTGTGTTCCAGAAGATCTTTGGTGTTTTATCATATACACTTCTGTAAAATACTTATTAGAGATTCATTTTACAGATGAACAGACTCAGAAAGCTCAAGGTCCCACAGTTAGTAAGAAGCAGACTTGGAATTTCAATCAAAATTTGTCCAATTTTCAAAACTCTTATAACTACTGTGTGTTTAACTGTCATTAGAAAAAATGCTTATTCTGCTTAATGTCAATATTAAAATGCTAAAAGCTACCCCCAATCCACAACTAGTGTTTTTTCTTAATATTGCATCATGAATCTTTCAACCTTAGCTGTTCAAACCTTATGTCATGTAAATGAAATAATAAATTGATTGACTGGCCAGTCAATGGGTTTTTTGTTGTTTTTATTACTATTTTTGTTATTAGGTTTACACTAACAGATTGACAGTTATACAACCTGAAGTTGAGGTATAGTAAATAAATGTATTTAACTGAAATTCCCCTATTTGATTTTTGAAAGTTACATTGGTACTTCCAGAGACGGAAAATAAACTTTCATTGTATTCTTTGTTATTTCTTCCTGAGTAGGAAGTTTTGAGTACAAAGTTTTATTTACAAATGAGTAGACAAAATGAAGTCTGTTGTATTTAGATTTTTACAGTGACAGTGTTTATTTAGTCCAGTGTTGAGGTACAGGGGTGAGTTTCCCTTATCCAAAATGCTGGGAACCAGAAGTGTTTCCAATTTCAGATTATTTTTTTCAGATTTTGGAATATTTATAGATATAATGAGATATTTTGGAGATGTGACCCATGTCTAAATATGAAGTTTATTTATGGTTCACATATATCTTATCCATAAAGCCTGAAGGTAATTTATATAATATTTTTGATAATTTAGTTCATAAAACAAAATTATTACTGCACTGACCCCACATGAGGTCAGGTATGTAATTTTCTACTTGTTGCATTGTGTGAGCGCTCAAAAGTTTCAGATAATAGAGCATTTTGGATTTCAGATTTTTGGATTAGGCATGCTCAACTTGTATTTAGCAAGATTTTGTTTTAAGACACACAAATAGGAAAGTCTTTAAAGTGCTTCTTATTATGTTAGTATTATTCAGTAGAAAATATAAGTTGCAGCCCCAACAATTGAGTAAGCTATTCTTGGAAGAGGAAGAAGGGTATCAGCTTATCGAGAGTACTGTACTACCATTTAATAAATTATCATCATGTTCACTGGACGATGCTTAATGATAATAAGAAAATGAATCATTCATTCATCAACAAACATGGATTGGTTTCAGTTTTATGTCAAATACTGTCTTGGCCTGGTTTACATAGCTGGGAACATGATAGACAAGGTCGCAGCCCTCATAGAGCTTGCATTCTGCAGGAGAGGAGGAAATTTGAAAACACAAATAATCTTACTTTATCTGTGTATTATAATGTAATATCAGTAAATGATTTATAATAATATTTATGTTTCCAGCCTTGGTGGCTATTCTAGAGTCAAACTTACCTGGGAACTGCTAAATTATTATCAGCCATCACCCAAGCTTGAAGAACATTTGCTTGATTTTTTTTTTTCCTTTTAAACCTGTTCACATGATTTTTGTTAAATTTAAGGCGTTTTGAACTCAAATTATAAAATTACCTCTCTTTTCAGTGTTCTGGACCATCAATGGAGCCTACAATTAAAAATTCAGATATTGTCTTTGCAGAAAATCTTAGTCGACATTTCTGTAGTATCCAAAGGTAAATTTCTGTCATGAATATATTAAATTTATAGTGAAGATAACACATGCACAGTTTGTATCTTTTCTGAGGTTGCTTAATTTTATATTTTAAAACACTTGTAAATAATCAAATTAATGAACATCTAGATAACATTTTGAGTCATATATTTTCTCTCTGTTTCACAAATTTTAATAGTTTTTCTAAGCATATGCAGTGTCAGGGTTCATTGTATCTCTTGAATCATTGTCAAAAATGGTTATCAGTACCTTTTATACATGTAAGCCTACTTTACTTTTTTGTTAGGTCCTAGAATGTTTTTGGTTAAGAATTAGGAAGTTAGGGACTACATTACATATGCCAAATCAGTGTTTTGGTTCTTAATTTGATGGCTATTTACTTCTCTATATATCCTATGATGACTTTCAGATTACAGCATTGTATGTAACTGAGCATTTTCTCTAACATGATTTTCCTTATTAAATATTGCCATAACCTTTTAAAATCCTGTGCCAAATTGTGGTTCCAATCCTTGTGATACTCTTGATTCTAATTAACTCCAGGTAAACACTCCTCTTTCACTGTTGACTTTGCTATAGCATGTTTCACATTATTTGAACATCATCAAGAATAGTATAAAACTGTTATTCAGGGCGGTGCCTGTGGCTCAGCGAGTAGGGCGCCGGCCCCATATGCCGAAAGTAACGGGTTCAAACCCAGCATTGGCTGAATTGCAAAACAGAAAAATAGCCGGGTGCTGTGGTGGGCGCCTGTAGTCCCAGCTACTCGGGAGGCTGAGGCAAGAGAATCGCCTAAGCCCGGGAGTTGGAGGTTACTGTGAGCTGTGTGACGCTACAGCACTCTACCGAGAGCAATAAAGTGAGACTGTGTCTCCACACAAAAAATAAATAAATAAAAAAATAAAACTGTTATTCACATTTAAGTTCTTCACATTTGCTTATATTTCACCAGCCTTAGATTCTCTTGGTCATACAGCATGGTCTAGCATGCTCCCTATGAAGTAATTCTTCTTTAGGTCTTTTACCTGTATTAACATCAAGATAATCTAATTGTAGATATTGAGATTATGAAATAAAATTTACATAATAGATTATATTCTAGCTCCTTTTTCTTTTTAACTTACATCAAATAAAGCTAGGATAGCCTGTGCATTAACTAGAGTCTTAGCTTTATTATAGCATGAAGACAAGCTTCTGTATTCCATGCCTGTGACACATTTTATTCTTAGAGTCCTTGGTCAGCCTTAACAAGGAGCTGAATTTGTTTGCTGAATAGTTTTTGATTTAACACTTCAATATTTTCCTTTTAAAAAATATTCTTTGCATTCAGATATGTAATATAAATAACTGCATATCATAAATTAAGATTCTTTAAGGGTTTCATTTTTATACTGTATTCATGTAAGTTGCAGGATAGCTTAAAATCTGGCATCTATATGAGATATATCAAAGTAACTTTTTGAGTCAAGGGAGCCAGTTGGTAATTTCTACTATTACTGTGCTTTAAGAATATTCTCTATTTTCTGGAGCATAGAACTCAGATTTCAGGGGAATCTCTGACCCCCATTTGCTGGCTGTTTGTTTCTAAATAGACAAGAATAAAAGTCTGGATATCTGCTAAAACCCGTGGATCTCTCTTTAGTCAACTGCATAGACTACTCATACTTTAGACAATCTTATTTTTAGTTCTTCTTATTCTTTCAACAAATAGTTAATGAGCACTTAATTTGTAGATATGCTGTTATGTTATAGAGAATGTTATAAGATTAATGAAGTGTTGACACTTCTTTTCAGAGGCTTACTGTCTAGTAGAATAATATTTATGACTATAAATAAGGAAATTTGTTTTACAATAAAAACTTTTTTTTAAGTTAATATAGGAAACTGAAAAACACAAGAAGCAAAAAACAAAGTCGTCTACTCACAAGCAGTTTGTAATTTGACAAGTCCTTCTAGATCTGAGGGTACATAAACAACATCCAACTTTATGGGATTGAGATCACATAGTATGTATCATGCTTTTCCACACATCATGAATATCTATTAATCCAAAATCCCAAAGCTGTATGACTATTTTGGTAACCGAGAATATATTAAACCTACTCATTCTGTTATGAAAAAATGCAATCTTGCTTTTCTTGGGTTGAAAATTTCATAGAAGACAAAAATGGCAGCAGGCCTCTAGATAAAAATATTGGCAGAGTTCTGATTAAAATACTGCATTCCCTTAATGCTCAATTTAAAATGAAGCATAAAGCAACAGGGTACACTTACACTAAGTTTGTATTTCTAAGATAATTATCAGATCTGTACCATTAAAATACTAGCCAAAAGGTATTTTCCATTGAAGTTTGTATTTCTAAGATAATTATCAGATTGGTACCATTAAAATACTAGTAAGAAGGCATTTAATATATATTCTTATAGTATAGACAAAGGGGATGCACATATATCATGGCTACCATCAAAATGTAAATTTTGAACACAACTGCATGCATTTCACTTAGAAAGGAAAATTTTAATAGAGTTCCTTTTAGAACTCTATTTGAAAGAATTTTGAGTCCAAGGGGATACGTATTTTGGTCTAAGTATTATGCATATATCTAGTTAGACTACCAAGTATATAGTCTATATCAATATTGCTTGACTGAATTATGATTTCTGTGTTGCCGTTCAAGCACAGAATTTGTTTTAAGGGACCTATTGATTATGTGATTCAAAATTTGAACTGGATGAGGCCATAGCACTCTACTCAGGGTAATAGAGGGAAACTGTCTCAAAAACAAACAAAAAAACAACCTTGAACCACATGAAACACCCATGGAAAATGTTTCTTTTAAAGCTACCCAAAATCAACTTTGATAGTGGGGTTATAGTCTTTGCAAACTTATCTAAACAATTCCACTGGCATAGTTCTACTTGGTTTGTAACTATCTATTGCCTTCAAATTATAGAATTTATTTATTATTTATTTTTTGTGACAGAGTCTCACTTTGTCACTCTTGGTAGAGTGCCATGGCATCAGACCTCACAGCAACCTCAAACTCTTAGGCTCAAGTGATCCTCTTGCCTTAGCCATACAGTGTCTTGCTCTTGCTTAGGCTGGTCTCAAACTCCTGAGCGCATCCTTGATCCACCCGCCTCATCCTTACAGAGTGCTAGGATTACAGATGCATTGCACCTGGCCTATAGAATTTATTGATTTCGTATGTTTCTACTTGTACCAAGAATAGCCTCAAGAAATGATCATTGTTAAAACAGAAACTCAAAGTACTGTAAAATAAAAAATAATAATAAATAATGGTCATTGTGAATACTATTTCTGCATTTTCTATAACATTTCTGACAAAGATGATGTCTTTTATTCTGTTACAATAAGAATCCATTTTATCCGGCGCTGGCTCCATATACAGAGGGTGGTGGGTTCAAACCAGCCTCAGCCAAATTGCAGCAACAACAACAAAAAATAGCTGGGGCGTTGTTACCAGCGCCTGTGGTGCTACTAAGGAGGCTGAGGCAAAAGAATCTCCTAAGCCCAGGAGGCGAATTGAGGTTGCTGTGAGCTGTGTGATGCCACAGCACTCCACTGCGGGCGATAAAGTTAAGACTGTCTCTTAAAATGGATTCTTTATTATTATTATTATTTTTTTATCAATTCTTCTTTGAATAATTATTAGGGATAATGTTGTTTTACCTCCCAAACTAAACTTTATTTTATGAATTAATGATTGCCATATAACTACTCTTAATTTTTTTAACTTGATTACTAAAAATTCAATTAAATGTTTGTGGATAGCCACCATAAGGTTTCAATTAAAATTCAGTTAAAAATTTTTTTAACTTGATTACTAAAAATTCAATTTAATGTTTGTGGATAGCCACCATAAGGTTTCTGATTTAATTGTCATTTTCCTTTTGTTTTTATGGCTTTTGATATTATTTTTAAATGTGTGTATTCATCCTTCATTATAAGTAACATTAAATTATTTCTGGAACTAGGTGCACCTACAAAGTAAATATAATAAATCCTTTTAAATATGTGTGTTAGCTAACAGAATTCACATATTGCTTATTAATTTATGCAGAAAGAACACTTTGTTCTGTTTGGTTGAGGTTATTAGTTCCACATTCTTTGTCTCTTTTTTTTCTACTTTTGTATTTTTTTTTTAAATCACTATACATATTGTGACTTCTTCCATGAATCTTGCCTTCCATATGTAATCAGGTCCATGTTGGTTTTATATGTTTAATAACTCATATTTAGAGTATATGTTTGGGTAGATTTTTATATGGTATGTCTTTTAGTTTTCTTCTCAAATACAGTATGAGTCCTTTTGACTATACTATAAATTATATGGGTTATATAACTTATATTCTATCATTCCTCAGTCTTTGCACTCTAGGGAAACATAGATGATGTTTCTACCTTTTTAATGTCCTCTATAATTAATCAGTGCCACTGGCTAGGAAGTAAAATTTATTTGGTAGCATTTATATGGAATTATCTTTCCATAGTTTTGGTTCTAAAAATTTTGACAGAGAAGTAACATATATTTGGATACTGTACAAAAAGATAATTATGGAATTATCAGAAAATGTATAGAATCTACTATTATCAGAAATATTAGATACCTTTTATATCGCTTTTATTGTTGGATTCTAACTGGAAAAAGTCAGTCACAAGCTGTAATAGGTTTTTGGGAAGCCAAGGTAGGTGGATTGCTTGAGCTCAAGAGTTTGAGACCAGCTTGAGCAAGAGTAACACTATCACTATTAAAAGTAGAGGAAAAAAAATAGTTCAGCATTGTGGCCAGTGCCTGTAGTCCCTGCTACTCTGGAGGGTGAGACAAGAGAATTGCTTGAGCTCAAAAGACTGAGGTTGCTATGAAGTATAATGATACCATGGCACACTACCCAGAGCAAGAGTGAGACTTTGTCTCAAAAAAGTCTCTATTCTCAAAGCTTAGTAAATATGAGGGTCAGTATATTAGAGGATAAAGGGTGTGCTTTGTTTCAGTTGCCTTATAAAAGAAAGCAGTGCCATACATGTGTTTATGTTCAATAAATAATACTGACATTTCTTTGATTTTTTTTTCCCCTCAGAGGTGACATTGTGATTGCAAAAAGCCCAAGTGATCCAAAAGCAAATATTTGTAAAAGAGTAATTGGTTTGGAAGGAGACAAAATCCTCACTACTAGTTCATCAGATTTCTTTAAAAGCCATAGTTATGTAAGTAACATTTCAATTATGTTATTCATTGGTGTCATAGTTGAGTAACATTAACTGAATACCTTGACAGGAAAAACAACTTTTATTAGTATTTTGAATGTAAGAAAAAGTGCGGCAATCATTTTGGCCATGATACTTCATTTACTTTAGTTCCTTTTAAAACTCCATATAAACATCTCAGTAATAATTATTACAGGCCTCATTCACGAGTGGAGGCTAAAATTATTGGACAAAGCTTGAGGAGAAATAGGATATTTGCATATTCTCAAAATACCTCTTTCAGGATATTTATTACAAAGGGAGAACCTTAGGGGAGAGACCTATCAGGTATCACCTTTACTGAGTGATTAAGGTTGACTTCATCAATAACAAGACATATTAACATTATATAGCCCTTGAATTGAAGCACCAAGAAGGAAGCATCACTTTTATCATTCTTGCAAAAAATAACAAATAATAAATAAAATAAAACCTCAGTTTAATCATGGAAAAACAAAAGACAAACCCAAATTGAAATTCATTCTACAACATAACTGACAGTGCTCTTGAAAAATGTCAAAGACGTGAAAAACATGTAAAATCTGAGAAACTGTCATAGATTAGAGGGGACAAAGGAGACATGGTAACTGTATGCAGTCTGGCTTAGAAAGTTTTCTCTGGATTAGAAATTTTTTCTAGTGACTAGTTAGTGGAAAATCTGGCAAAATCAGATCAAGTTCACAGTTTAGTTTTTTAAACCCTATTAAAATTTTTAGTATAGAAATTGTATATTGTCAGCTTGCCTATAGAAAAATAATCCAAGAGCAGCAGAATGGGAGAGTGAAGAGCAGATTTCATGTGATAGCTCCTTTTACCAGTCATGGTTGCCATGACAGAACTTATGGGGGAAGGGGTGGCCTTTTGTTTACTTAGCATATACTCTTCTTACTTTGGTAATTATAGCTTAATTTTCTACTTCAAAATTTCTATGTCACTATCAAATTATTAAGACAGCTGATATGTCTGTTAAGTAACTTTACCTCTATGTGCATATCCAACGTAAATACATAATTGAAGAGGTAAATTGTCTTTATCATTGTAAATTTATTTTGAACTGTAAAAGCCTCTGATTGCCTTGTAAGTTTGATCAATAGCCTGTTAAGAGTGGGTATGCCTGTAATCCTAGCACTTTGAGAGGCTGAGGCAGGAAGATTGCTTTAGGCCAGGAGTCTGAGAATAGCCTGGGCAACACAGCAAAACCATATCTCTACAAAATATTAGGTAGGCATGGTGGCATGTACCTATTACACCTGCTTAGGAGACTGAGGCAGGAGGATTGTTTGAGCCCAGGATTTGGGGGTTGCAATGAGCTAAGAGATACCACGTACTCTAGCCTAGGTGAGAGAGCAGGCTATATCTCAAAAAAACAAAACAAACAAAAAAAAAACCCTATTAAATGTTTAATCAAATATTTATTTGCCATCCATAATAAACTATGGTTCAGCCATGCAAATGTTTTTGATATTTATTATTACAGTGCTAAACACATAGTAATGTTAACTGTAGTGGTGGTGCTGATACTGATGATGTAGTGTGGCATCCCGAACCTATGTTTCTGCAATGTCTTCATGACCACTGTATCATGACAAAAGGGTTTAGACAAAGTCAAGATAAATATCAAGACAAAAGGGTTTAGATAAAGTCTCTGCTGAGTAATCAGAGAAGATAAACAGAGGACTGTGAGATGCAGATTTTTTTGATATTCTGTTTAAGGAAAATATTGAGGTTTTTTTTTTAAATGAGCACAAAGTTATACATATTTACGGGGTATAGTATGATATTTTGATACAGATATACATTGTATGAAAATCAGTATTCAGCATATTTATCACCTCATAGTTATCATTTGTTTGGGGTGAGAACATTCAAAATATTTTCTTCTAGATATTTTGAAATATATAGTACAACATTGTTATCAATAGTCACTCTACTACGCAGTAGAACACCAGAATTCCTTCTATCTCTGAGTTTTTATGTTTAATGAATGCAATACTCTTAGCCAATAGTTATATATTTACTCTTTACTGTTGACATTCTTTACAGGGCTAACTATTTTAATTATTATAACAGCAACCCAATAAAATAGGTAATAGTAGTATTTGGCAAGAAAATTAAACAACAGGGTGGCTAAATAAATTACGCAAGTTCAAACCAAGAATAAGAGTTGAGATTCAAACACAAGTGGCCTGGTTTCAGAATCTCTATTCACTGTGCCACTTCTTATCCCAGATTACCTATCTAATTATTATTTCTATGCCATTTCATCAAATTATACTTCCATTAAGATGTATTTGTCTTTGTTATTTTACAAGTGAGAGGGAACTGTTTCTGCCCAGGGGCAGTATTGATTCTGAAAGAAATGCCAGTGTTTTTGAGGGTTTCCCCCCTGCCAGGTTTTCCAGGCTTGGTTATTCAAGTCCTAGATCCACTTTAGCAAATGTGATTCATTAATCAAGGTGATTTATAACAAAACTCCATCCAAGTCTGGAGTACCCTGAAAACATATCCAAACTGTTTGCAAGGTCTGCCCCTCTAGAGTCTGTTTTTTTATATCTCAGAAGCATACTGGTGCTGTATTTTAATAAATGGATTTCTTCCCCTCACCTATGGATCCTCTTAGAAAAATCATTATTTTTTATAAGATGAAGACATTACTAGTCAGATCTTGATTGAGCAGCATACAAGATGATCGGTATTAAATGTTTTGAATTCCAGGCCAGAAATATTTATTCTCATATATAGGTGCTTCAGAAAGCAACACCAAAATTGTCATTTGGAACCTAGACTATAGAGTTTAGCATATGAAAGAAATGGCATCATTTGTAGGTTGGCAAAAAAGAATATAAACAGATCCTTGGTTAAGTGGTGTGGAATCATTTTATTCATTACAGAGTTCTAAAAGTCACTGGGGCAAGCAACACTTATGAAACAGATTTATCTTTACATTAAGTATTTGGAAACTAAGCAGTCCCTGTTAAGGTGCTATTTGTGGGAGGGTTTGCTTATTCTGATGGGACTGAGGCCATTGTTTTCCTGGGATTATCAGCTGAGCATTGGCTACCATAAGGATATGTGACTTTCAAAAGAGACAAACACATTGTAATCAGCTAAAACCTCCTCAATACCTTGCCTTGCTAAATATACCATAGGAACTCCTCAGATTACTGCTAGAAGCCACACTAAACCTAAAATGATTTAGTTGGAAGTAGGAGTATTTAGTAAATAGGAAATAAAATGGATTGGCCTTTTCCTGTTGGTTTGTAGTATAGACAAAATGTGATATAAAACCCCATTTTAGCTTCCATTCCTCTAGGGAATATAGAGCCAGGGCTCAGGAAGTAAAATAAACCAATGAAAAGAAAAAAAGAAACCTCTTTGTAATCTTTGTTAGGATAATACTGTGTGATAGTCCAAGATTGTGATTTTAATCGTTAATATAACTATGGTATACTTAGACATTTTGAAATACAGCAAATTCCTATTAGCAGACACGCTGTGAAATCTCTGATCCAAACAAACTTCCTTGACATTGTATCTTCCTCTATACAGCGGTCCCCCAACCTTTTTGACACCAGGAACCGGTTTCATAGAAGACAAATTTTCTACAGAACAGGGAGATGGGGTGTGGTGGTTTAGGGAAGATCCAGGTGCATTACGTCTTCACCTCAGATCATCAGGCATTAAATTCTCATCAGGAGCACGTAACTTAGATCCCTCATATACATAGTTGACAGTGGGGTTTAGGCTTCTAAGAGAACCTAATGTCCCTGCTTATCTGACAGGAGGTGGAACTTACACGGTGATATGAGTGATGGGAAGTGGCTGCAAATACAGATGAAGCTTCCCTTGTGCCACTGCTCACCTCCTGCTGTGCAGCCCAGTTCCTAGCAGGCTGAGGACTGGGCCAGGGCTGGTCTGCAACCTGGGAACTGGGGACCGCAGTCCTATAGGAAAGCGTTGTGCTCCACTCTGAGCTTCTGTCTTCCAATTAGGCTTTATTCCCTACTCCTTCATTGAAATAGTTCATAAAAAGTTCCCAAATCCTCTGTCTTCTCTCCCGTGGTCACTCTCCATTTCTTGTCCTTCTTGACCAATTGTTAGTGTTCGAAATAGTTGTTTTTGAAACCTAGTTTAATTTAGTTTTGGGGATACTATGCTCTTTAGGTTATCACTGTGGAGTACTGACTTGGTCTGATTAATTCTTCTAAAGGCATGGGGGAAGTGTGGTATGTTGGACCTAACTTGGGTTTGGGTGCCCTAGAAATGCTATGTTGATTTTTGACATGATGAAGAGTAATTTGCCCTGGGAACACTCAGTGCCCACTAACTAGGTTATGTGGTAACAAGAGTTTTCTACACTTCAGTAGAAATGCATGTGCTTTTTGGATATATTTAACTACTATACAGTAATTTTGTTCTTTTGGTCCTAGTTGACAGATTAATAATGAGTACAGTGGTTACCTCTTGTTTATAAACATCTCCTTTAGGTGTGAACTTCTGATTTTCAGTGGTTCATTGTTTAAAATGAAGAATCTTTTTTTAACTATTAAAAAAAATTAAAACTTCATTTATGGAATTCTAGTTTCTTAACCATAACACCTACTCTGTAATGAAAATAGACATATTAGCTGGGCAAGGTGGCTTATGACTATAATCCTAGCACTCTGTGAGGCCAAGGCATGTGGATTGCTTGAACTCAGGAATTTGAGACCAGCCCCAGCAAGAGCCAGACCCCATTTCTAAAAGTAGCCAGGTGTGGTGGCAAGTACCTGTAGTCCCAGCTACTTGGGAAGCTGAGGCAAGAGGATCACTTGAACCCAAGAGTTTGAGGTTGCTGTGAGCTATGACACTATGGCACTCTGCCAAGGGTGATAAAGTGAGATTCTGTCTCAAAAATGAAAAAGAAAATATTCCTGTGGTTACAGCATAGCAATCTTTTACCCTTATTAAGGGAAGCAGATCTATACTTATTATAAAAATTGTGTGTTTTTACTTTTTTCTATCACTGCCAAAAACATCAGGCTATTTAAAGCTTTTTGGTTGTCCTTGATAACACAGATTCCACTGTTACACACAAAAGGTAAATTGTTCACCACGTGATACCGTACAACCATGGCAGAATGCTGGTAAATGAATAAGGAATGTAGTATTTCTTACATTTTTCTTTGTGAATTATAGAGTATGTTAATAACATTATTGTTAGCAGAAATGGAGACATTTTTATATTTAAGAAAAAACTAATTAAATGTTTTTAGGATGCACTGCTGGTGTAGCATTTGTAAAAGAGCTTGGAAATCCAACAATGTGGCAGTAATAAAGCTGTTCTACAGTAGATTAGAGAATATTTAAATAAAACTGACAACCTGGGAAGTAATCTCCCTAATTAGCATCACAAAGTGGTCATGTTATATAGTTAACACTAATAGTCCTTTAAGTGTACTGTGTATTTAGGTTATAGTTCAAATCCTGAATATCCTAAGCGGTTTTTCTGTTTGTTTAAATGTCATTTACTTTAGCTAAGAGTCACAACCATCTGGTCTTCTATTACCACTTGTATTATAAACAGAAAAAAGTACTTCTCTGTAGGGAGAATCATCATCAGATTGAAAGGGCTTGTGTATTATAAGCTGCTGATATACTAAATCCCTCTGTCATTTAAATAGAAGAACTACCTAATAATGTCACTTATTACAACTAGGATATCTAAACAAGGGACTTGTTTTTTGCCGACTATAGTGATAAAAACCTGTGCTACACATCCATTTCTCAGCAACAGCTCCCAGGGTAATCAATCATGGCATACTGCTAATGCCTTGATTGTAGCTGATGTGGAGGAAATATGTTTACTCTTTTGCTAAAGTGAAGTTTACAACGGAGATGACGTGACTTTTTCATCCTATAGCTAACACAATTCTGAAGATAAATTTGACTTATTATTTACAAGTCTGAGGTGTTTTTCTTTAGATGTTAACTCTAAAGAATCATCTTTAAGGCCACTCAACTTAAGCGTTTTCTGATGTGTTGTCTGAACACTTTCAGAATAATTTGTGTTTAGATTAACAATGATATGTTGTTTATATGTGTTTTATTTTTAACTACTTTTTTATGTTTGAAAATATGCCTACATGAAGATCAACCTTTCTCCTTAAAGAGTAACAGGTAGTCCTGACATTTATGCATGTTGCTCACCTAAAAATATTTTAATCATTTGAAATTAGAAAGAGCCATTGGTTAGAATCTGGAGAGGGCAGGAGGCAATTCAATGAATTATAAATATTATGTGTATTTTTATCTTCAAGTTATGTGAGACCTCTGATTATTTTAAAGTCACCTTAAAGTAACTGAGAGAAATTAAGGAAGACTGAAATTGTAACACTATTGTTCAATGTAAGCATCAAAACCAGACTCTGATGTTATTACTTTGGGCAGTTAAAATTTGACAAGTTTCTGTACATAGCTTAATATTAGTCCATAAAAATATTCTCACTACACCAAACTGTTCCCTACCTAAAAGAAGAGTGGAAAGGAGAAGTAATATATATAAAAGCAGGTATGCATGTTATGAAATGATTGAGGATATTAATAAGCAAGAAATGATTATTACTGTCAATCTTGATGTGAGAGTGTTTCCCTCCAGAGTTAGAACTTTTATAACTACTTTAAGAAAATGTATAAATCACTTAGTACGACACAGCTACTACTTGCATCTCCATAAAACATACATGCAGAGCCAACCGAGAAAGCAGTATTTAACAAGGTACTCACAATTATAAGTGAATAATTTAAAATTCTAGGATGCAATTTAGATTCTCATCTACTTCTTATGCATTGTTTATGAATTACTAACTCAGGAAGGATTAGAGAAAACTCATCCTGAAGAGACTTGACTTTCTATGTAAGGAAACTCAAAGTAGCTCTAGGGACATACAGACTTCTGACCCCAAACCAATTGCAGGATTCATGCATCTGTCTTAATGAGGCTGCCGCAGTGGCAGCCAGACCATTGGACTTGGGAAGACAGAAGGGTAGGTTGGGAAAGAAGACTTACATGGCTTCCAGGAGGCTATAGGGTTAGACTAAACTTGCATCCCTCAAATTTCCTTTTCTTAATTTATGCATGTATTCCTTAATTTCATAAACATGTATTGAGGACTTACTTGAGGACCAGCACTATGTTAGGGTAGATCATGTCCTTGCCTCCCGCAATACTAATAGAACTTTCTGAAATAATGACAGTATTCTGTATCTGCACTGTCTGGTATCTGAGCCGCTAGCCACATGTGGTGACATGAAATATGGCTTGTGTGCCTAAAGAACTGAATTTTAAATTTAGTACAATTTTTAAATTTAAATAAATTTTGTATAATTTTTAAATTTAAACAGCCACTACATAGCAACTATATAGCTGCAGTTTAAATAGCAACTGTTTGGCAGCTCCCTAGGAGCTTGGAGTCAAGCTGGAATAGCAAAGAATCCCAGTGTAGTGAGCTAGATTAGGCACAGCACATAAGGATATTTATCCAGACTGGGATAGGATTATACCAGACAGAAGAGGTGGAATTTGAGGTGGAGTTTTAAAGTAGGGGAATTAGCCAGTGCAAGTAGCACATTCTGAAGGTATAGAAGAAAGACTTACATTATAGTATCGTGCTTTTAGAGAACTGCCAAAGGTAAGTTCCAGTGTATGAAGCATGTAGTAAGAGGGGTGAGTAGTAAAAAGGGATAAAAATGAAAAAGTAGAAGATGGGCACAGTAATCTCAGCTATTCGAGAGGCTGAGGCAGGAGTATTGTTTGAACCCAGGACCTTGGGGCCAGTCCAGGCAATACAGCAAGTCTCTCTCTCTCTCTTTCTATCTCGCCCTCCTTCCCCCTCACAAAAGCAGAAAAATAATAAGAAAAAGTATTGGAAGGAAAGGTAAAGGTACAACAAGACTCACTTCCTTGTATCTCAAGCAGGGTAATAACATGATCAGACTTACTGACTGTATTTTGCCCCTTTATAATACAAAAAACAAGTACCTAAATACAAGCAAATAAAATTTTGTGTAAAAAATTAAAACTTTTTTTCCTGAAAGTTTGGGCCAAAAACATAGGTGTGCATTAGCCATAGGAGTGCATTATACACAGCAAAACACAGTAGTTTTTTAAAAGGTCATTCTGATATTAATTTAGACTAATAGAGGATGGTTAGGAGTAGAAGAAACTTGGAGGCAGGGAGACTAGTTAATAGATGACATTGAGAATGGAAAGAAGTATAAAGTTTGCAGAAAGATTAAGGAACTATCTAGACAAGATTGGATGCTGGAAGAAAGTTAATTGAAGGGGCTAAAAATAACACTCAAGTTTTAGCTTTTGTAACCGGGTAGCTGATATAATAAGGGTAAAGGGAAGATGTTTAGGAAATGAAGAGATGATATATTCAGTATTGGACAGGTGTAGATAAGTATTAATAAGCCTAAAATTAACTATACTTTAAATTAGTATCATGGTAATTTAATTATTATAGCAAGTGTCAAGAAAGCAAAACATAAAAACAAAACCTACTGCTTTCCCCAAATGACATCTTTGCTATTCCTCCTTGATACTACCCATACTGTATGTTTTCATGATCTCTTAGTCAAAACAATGTCTTGATGCTCTCAGATCTAGATCAGTCTTACTTATAAAAGATCTTCAGTTACTCTCTTTGTATCATGCGTCATAATAAAAAAAAGTCACCTGTCATCCACCTGCCTAATTTGTAATTTTGTATTCAGAAAGCTAGATTTTATTCTAAATAATTTTCAGGGTTTGGGACATTAGAATTGTGTTTGACTAAAACACAAGTACCTGTCAAAGAAAAGTATACGATGCCTTTTTTTTTTTTATAATTTTATTGAATCATAATTGTGTACATTGGTGCAATCATAGGGCACAATGTGCTTCATATACATTCAGAAATATTTTGATCGTACTGTTACAGATAGCCTTCATGGCATTTTCTTGATCACTATAT
>CAUYON010115956.1:0-11057 GCA_963573935.1 Arctocebus calabarensis | reverse complement strand
CAACAACAAAAATAAACAAATGGGACTTAATTAAACTCAGAAGCTTCTGTACAGCTAAGGAGACAACAACCAAAGCAAATAGACATCCTACCCAATGAGAAAGGATATTTGCATATTTTGAATCAGACAAAGGCTTGATATCCATGATCTATAGAGAACTAAAATTAATCCACATGAAGAAAGCCAATAATCCCATATATCAATGGGAAAGAGCCATGATGTTAGTTTTTAAAGGTATTAGAATTATGTTTAGAAAGTCCTCACAGGTACTGGGTGCTTACTCAAAGCTGATTCTATGAAAATGTCATAAGTAACTTTGGCACTGACCACAATTGCATTTGCAGATCCCACACCTGAGGGTGCTGGATCAAGGAAGGCAGAATATAAAGTTAACAAGGAAGAGTTTGTTGGTATAGGAGAACTCCTGTGTCAAATGACTTAACACCTGAAAGTGTCTCTGGGGGTCAGTTTTAACATGTTGCTGTGAATGCTCATAGGACTTTGGAAAAGAAATTATAAATGTCCATGGCAGATGTTGAAGGATAGAAATCAAAGGCTCAGAGAAGCCTGCAGAACATGATGGTCTTCTACATAAGGATCGAAAACCTAGCAGGTGACTGTGTACCTGAGGAGGGGCCCTGGTTTACTAAAATAATATATATAAGCAACAACAATAATGAATGCCATCTGCAAGACACCACCACATGTTGACATGAACCTATCTGAGAGACGCTGATATACCAAGGTTATATGAAACTTTACTGAGTTGTTTGTACAGTACTGCCAACATAAGACATGGTGGCATTTGTGAATTTAATTGTCAGACCTCATACTATGGCAGCACTGATGGACATTCCAGAAAAAGTTTCAACATTGCTTTGAAGGGTGGACTAGGCACTGGTGTTGTTGCCTAGCTTCCCAAGGGGAGTACGTCAAAGGTGACCATAGTGATATGCAGTGGTGAGGTATATAGCAGTTTTCCTAGGATGAGTTCATGAGCTTAATTGTCAGGCCTCATGATGTGCTGATGAGTGAGGCTGACATCAATAAGAAGCTCTGTCATGCTTATCTCTGTAGGCCAGGGCTGATGGTAGTAGATGCTAGGCCACTTAATATAATGGAATGGGCCATTTGGCAACCTTTATACATCTAAAACAGGGTGCATGTAATTACTGTTATGGGCAGAAAGTTTGGAATAGCATCTACAAGCATCTTTGTTATGAATAATAAAGCATGGGGAAAAATGGATCAGTAGCCAATGAGGATATTAGTTAATACTTAAAATCAAGGGAGTTGAAGCATGAGCCAGGACAGAGGTGAAAGTCATGTACTCCAGTTAAAAGACATTATCCCTGATTGGTTTTTAAAACTGAACTAGATTTTAGATCCAGAAACTATTAACCGAAGTGGGCCAAGATCCATGAAAAAGGACTACTCAACAAAAAGCCTAGTGTATACAGTAATGATTCACCCCATCTTACTCTAAAAGTCCTATACATATTTACTTTGAAAACCATACACTAAGGAGAAACAACTAAATAGGTCTTTTGGATAGGCTGTCTAAGGAGACCATGACATTCAGGGACCCAAAACACCATCTTAAAGTCTCCTCTGATGGAGCAAACTCAGGAGAGTTAGGTTATTACCTTACTTCCCACTGGGTATGTGGACCAATTATCCAAGGACCATTTCCCTCGGCACCTAATGTACAATTAACATATTTGGAATTGCAAGAATCTTCAAAATAATATCTTGACCTATAGAACTAGTAGAGCCTAGTGGAGCTTCTGTGAATTGGATTAAGACTAGACCTTAACTGAGATTACGAACTTGCTTTTGCTTGCCTCATTCCTTTGAAGACTCTTTTCATTGTACTTCTACCCTAAGTCTTATGCACTTGATGTCCTGACTCCACTGCTGCCTCTGGAAAATTCAACCTTGACCCTATGTGAGTTATCCTATTGGCCTGTAGTTTAGACTGTCTGTAGTTGATGTGGTGAATCATTTAAGCATTTCCTAAGTTGGAAATGTTATGGCCCTGTACACATGCACACACACACACATACACACATGCACATGATCTCTCCTATGGGAAAATGATGTTTTTCTTTCAGAAGTTGATATCACATTTCCTTGGACATACCAAAAATACTCTAAGCAGATATTTTTGAAATAAAATCACCATCTGGAAGCTATGTATGTAAGCCTAAAGCAATTTTGATATTTAATGTAATCTATACTTCTGTAGTTCCTGCCTGGTTTCTCTGAAAAATATATGGAAGACTGCAACTTTTCCATCACATATTGCCAACATTGGGACCTTTCAATGTCCTTTCAAGTACTAAATCAAGTTTTCTTGGTTGTGATAGATTCTCCATTAACTCTTCAAACTGCTTTGAATTCTTTCTTCATACCTGATTGTTCATAAATTAGAGATGCAGTTGACCCTTTACATTTTTCTGTGACTATATTGCTGGTCAATTATCTAATATAAAGGCATTTTTAAATTTATGAATTTTTAAAATATGGATATGTTTTAGGCTATTATTCTCATACCTCTTAACTTTACAGCAAGTGGGCTAAAAGAATGTTTAGGGTTACTGAAATCAGGAGTAGTGGAGGAGGATGGGAATAGAGAAAATTGACTTCTCATCACATTTCACTTGTGGACAACTCCAGAGCTTATGCCAGCCCTGTCGAATTATAAATGGCTTATGATTCTTTTTTTCTCAATCCAGTGAAAATGGTACTTACCCTTGTTAATGACTAAAAACTGTATGTAAGAAACTAAGAGAGAGAGAAAGAGAGATGGAGAAGGAGAGAGAGAGAGGGAAAGTGAAGATTGGAGGAAAGAAAAAATCCAGTAAGGAAACAAATAGACTATGATCATTACAGTTATTGCCTCTGGAATGGGAAGGAAATATCTCTCTTGTATGAAAGCCATAAATAACTATAAAATGTGTTCCTGGAAATAGTAGGAAAAATTAAAAAAAATTGACAACTTTAGGAGCAAAAATGGTGGTGTTTCTGGAACACTCCCAGGAGGTAGGGGATAAATCAACAATTCCTGAGCAGTTCCTAGGATATCCAGTAAGAGCACATGCCTCAGTCCTAAGTGACCCAGGCTCCATCCCACAGGACAGTATGAGTGTTCAAGCCAAACTTCTGTCTCAGTTTCTTGTACATCACTTTTGAATTTTGGGGAGTTAGATATACACACAAACAACTTTCTATCTGGGAATAGAAATTGACTGGTACTGTTAGTTGTTTCCCAGTATTCTTATAGGCAATGGATGACCCATTTTCAGCTATTACATGACCAACAAGACACATTTACTAACACCTGTGCTCCCCTAAGGAGACTAACTTCTGACTCATGTCCTAAAAAGGAGGGTCATATTTTCTCACACCCACATCTATCATTTTGCGTGGAATATGTTGACAAGACATTCTAAAGCATTGGACAAGAATTACAAACCAGGAAGGGCAGATGATACATGGCTTAAATGACAGCATGCAGACAGTCTTTATACCATACTATTACGTGAGAATGGGAAGTGCCTCTGTCTCATTTACATCACTTTTTTGGCAGGGATGGGTGGGAGGGTGGTGATGTTCCATGAGGATGACATGATCTCCTAGTTATAATACAGAAACTTTGAAGTTTGATACATTTTTTGCAATTTCCCAAGTTTATATATTTTCTGTGATGTTTCAATATTTTTGTCCCTATGTTCTTAAATTAAGAGTGAAAGCAAGGCAAATAGGTTAGTAGTGCTTCATAGAAAATATTTCTAAATATTTAATAGTAATATTTCTAATATTACTAAAGGGTAATGTAATTATAAAGTACTGACAAGCTCTTGGAAATGTAAAAGCTGAAAACAGCAAACATAAGTGATGTAGGGAGCTAGACCACGATTTCCTTGGCTCTCAATGCCATACTTCATATTACAGAGTTTGGTTATAAAAAGGGTCAGAGAAATGATAGTATCATATGTTACCACCATATTGATTAACAGTAAGTTGATCGCAGGAAAATTAACTGCTGCAGAATCTTATCTTTAAAAGTATTTCATTTAGATTCATTTTTTATGTTCATGTTTTTCTTATATGTATTGAGAACCATCTTCTGCAATTACTGAATTGAAGCCATAGGATTTGTTTTCTGTATATTCATTCATACATTACAGAGTCAGCTTCTCATGATGATGAACTCAAGAAATGAAATAATTCTGAAAATTATGGCAGAAAGGGGTTGGTGATTGACACCCTATTTTAGAGAGTTGTTCCTGTACAGTACTTATATTTGAATGTCTTGGAAATTTTGGTTGAGGTTTTTCCAAAGTAGCATTTTTGACTCCTAAAAAGGTGTTTATTGAATACCTCATCCCTGACCTAATACTACTTACTGTTACCACTGTCTTAAGACATTAGAGTCAGTGGGTCCAGAGAGAAAAAGAGAAGATGGAGGAATAGGAAGAGTCAAGTAAGACAGGAAAATAAAAGGGAGAAAGAAGAAGTAGTATCTTATCAGTTATTTTACTTGATCAATCTGCAAACTTACCAAAAGAAGAAGTAGTAAAAGAACAGTAGGAATGGTGCTGTTATGGGAAAAACTGCTGACAGACTACTTCAGCTTCAGCGATGATATGTTCACTTACATAAAAGCCTTTGTGCATAAGTGGATTACACTGGGAGCAGAGTAGCATGCTTCATGTCATTAAGTGACTAAAATGTTGGCTGTGCTGTAAAATTGCAAGGTAATATCAAAACAGGATGGGGTCTGACTCTTTGAGCCAAATATTTTTCTTTAGGGCATATCTGTGATAGAATTTTATACCATTTTTTCTGATTATTCCTGGTTCATTTTTAAAAAACTCCTTAACAAACATAATTAAGTGAAAAAACAGACAATATCCATGATGTTACTCTATTTGAGTTTCATCACTTTTTCATGAGAGAGGGTTGGTTTTTGAGAGATTTGATATTAAATTTATTCAGATAGCCTTGATCTCTTTAGTATAAAATGAAAGCTCCTGATTCATTGAAGAAAGGAGTACCTGTGGTGTATAGTTAGAGATAATGCTAACTGTATTTGGTTGTCATAGAAACTGAAATGTTAAAATAATAATGAAGTGATTGCTAAAAAAAAAAAGTACATATAGTTGTTATGGTAACTACTCATTTTGCCAAATATTTTTCCTTTTTTCTCTAAATTAACCATCCTAAATATTAGTGTCACACAATTGCTGTTATGATACATATGATACATTTCATGTCAAATGTTCTTCATACAAAGACATGTTAGCTTGAAAATAGTTTACATCTACATGAAAAGCAATAATATGAGTATGTATGTATTGTGTGTCTTTGTGTGTGCTTAAGTGTTAGTTCAGGCACAAAGGAGGACAGTCTGAGATTATAAGTAGTAACCACCAACCAGTGTATGGTTTTGGACGCTTAAATGGTAGAAAATAGGCATTGATTTAGGGAGTCTATTAGCAAAAATGAAGTAGGTTGCTCTGCTAATGGAAGATAAAGGGGAAGGAATGGAAGATAATTAATTTTTTAAATACTTACACAGTTCTGGGAACCAGGCTTCTTTCTCATTTGTTTTCTCATTTAGACCTAATAATTACCCTTGGAAGTTCATATTGTTCTCATTTTACAAGCAAGGAAATTGAATCTCAGAGATGCTAACTAACTTGCCCAAGGTCATAGTTAAGCAAGTGTGGAGCCAGGATTTGCATCCATATATGTGTATTTTAAGACACATTCTATGGCTTTGAAAAGTGGCTGATTCTATGACTGAGGCAGGAAATATACAAGATGATCCTAGAGCATTTTGTAGTGCCCGAAAGTAAAACAGTTTTAATAGCAAGCAAACAAAACAACCCATGTTGGAAAGGGTATCTTAAAGGGATGCAAGGGACATTGGAGGCAACTGACCTCCCAAAAGATTAAGTTTGAATAATTTGAGTGACAGCAAAATGGATTATAAAAGCTAGTGGATTATGATCTTAGCATAAAACAAAAATACCTGAATACATAATTATATAAATAAATGTTTGAATAAACAAATACACATGATAATAGACAAATCTCCCATGCAGAAGAATTCCAAACAAATTATATAGATAATCTTCCCTCAAGGAAATGGAGCATAAGCCCTCAGTTCTTAAGAGGGGGCTGTACATTATGACTTCCTTCCAAAGAGTTCACTATGAAATGGAGGGAAAGAGTAACTTCACAGTGGAGAAATTTGATAAATACTACCTCCAACCATGTAAGCAATATTAACAGCAACAGTGATAAGTTATGTCGGTAGTATGTTCCTTTGATATAATGTGATTAGAATCACACTTTGCTCTGGTATCTTTCTCCCCCAAGCCTCAAAGGATAGTCTAATCTTTAGAAAAACACCAGATTAAAGGTCACTCTACAAAATATATGTAAAGAAAAACATTAGCTAAAAACTAAGAAAATCTGCATGAAATATGGGCTTTAGTCAATAAAAATGTACTGGAATTCTTTCATTAATTGTGATAGATGTATTAACATCTAATGTAAGACTTTAATAATATGAGAAACTAAATATAGGCTACAGAGTACTGTGTATGTACTACATTTGTAATTTTTTCTGAAAACCTAAACCTATTCAAAAATAAAAAGTTTATTTTAAAAGGAACATTCTATATTTATTATAACACACTGTAGACATTTTTAAATAACTACTTTTCCTCTTGATATTCATTGTAAAAGGATTTTGTCTGGAAAATCTTAGTTAGACAATGAGAAATGTGATTATGGTTGATCTCCAACCCAACTCTATCTTCTATGGATTTTTTAATACATCCATGGCCTTTGAATTTTTTTTAAAGTAAAAAGTGAACAGCAGATAAACTATAAAATACTTCTTACATCTGCCAGTAGATGATGTTTCTTTGCTATTATATAGATATGTGTCAATATCGCTCTGGGAAAATTGCAGATTTATTAGTAACCATTCCCAAAATCAATGCAGATATTAATTATTTATCAAAATATTCTTATTGTACTGCAGAACTCATATGTTCCTCCTGGTAATAATTCCATTAAAAAATCTACGTATATGCAGGCTTAGAATAACCACAGGCACAATATTAACACCTCTATTTTAATACCTCTATTTTAATTTAAGAAAGTTGAAAATGAAAATAAAATCCTACATATGCAAAGGTGCAATCAGGGTTTCTACAAATAAATGTATCCCTCCCTTTTTTGTCTTAAAACCTGATATAAATGCCAATTGTTAGGCCTAGTGGGCCTAGCTGAGGCAGAAAGGTGTCAGGCCTATGCTATAATGTAAAAATACCAGTTAACTCCTGGCAAATTTCCAGACTGTAAGCTTTCAAAAAAAAAAAATGAAATAAGTCTAGTTCACTCCCAAGATATGGGAAAATACTAATTAATTTCTTGCTTCTAGTTCACTCCGAGTTTCTTGCTTGGCTAACTCCCTGGGAAACAGACCGGGAGGTACCAACTGTTCTCCGACTGACTTTTAAACAATGTCAGGTTGGGAAAGTAGTGAAACTAAGGTGTATAGGGGGAAAATATTAAAATAATGATATATGACGTATGGCTAACTAACTGTAAAATTCTGCTTCTGTACAATGCTTGCTTGCTACCCCACCCAAGTGTATCTGGACAGCCTATGTGCCAACCAGGATGCAAGACCAAGCCTTGAAAATCCAACCCCTGAAGCCCTCGGGGTTGCTCTCAGAAACCCCATGTTGGGACACTGAGGCAGTCACTGGCCAGCTCTTCAATAAAAGGATTCTGCTCTAACTTTGGCTTATTTGTCATTGTGGTCTTTGTGGAACTCCTGAGCACAACACTAATAATCCAGAGACTGGAAACAATGAAAAAAAATGTAATTTGTGGACTTTCACTGACCTCAATCATGTGCCAAATGTCACTGTTATTTGTTACAGGACCCTTAGGCTGAAGGCTTGTGGAACTGGCCAGGATATCAGCCAAACTTTTATTCATATTTATTGTACATTTTAAATCTATTGATATGTTTGAAAGGCTCTTGAGAATACTGTTTCCACTCTCTCTCAAATAGAAACTGCTTTGTCACTGTGTTCCACGTGACAAAACGGGATGTAGTCATGAAGACTTGAGTTAGGGGATGGTAAATACAAATGTAAAGACTTACTTCTAACACTTATCAAATGGTTCTCAGTTTCATTATTTAACAAACAGGGACAATAATACTTGGCCTGACTTTTGGTAAGTTTGTAGATTGATCAAGTCAAATAACTGATATGATAAGAAGTGCTTTTAACTATAAAACCTATGTAAATGAGAGAATTATTCCTGTTACTATTGATGAAGAAAAACTATGCAGAAATGAGAAAAACTAGTTGTATATATTGGTGCTCAGAAAACAACTCCCTAAAATACGGTGCTTTGACACGATGAAGTAAAGAATTTCCGTCCAGGTCTCTCTGACCTTCTCTCTTTCTCTTAATCCTGTGCCTCCTCCAGCAGGATGTGGATGACGCTCCCACATGTGCCTAGAAACTGAATTTGCCAACAAGGAACACAATTGCCTTTGAGCTGTTTCCTGAAATTCTATTAATCTGAGAAGATTAAAGCTCATATTACAGAGGAAGAAACTGAAAACTCAGCACCATACCTAGAGCCCGGAGGAACTTTGTTCACTGGTACCATTCAGTTCCCAAAGAGAATTAATTACTAACATTTTCCTGAACATTGGGTTAATCGTTTCCCCTAAAAATCTTTGCTACTCCTTAAAAATACTGTATCTCCTTCAGCCTTATCCCCCTGCAAAAAAAAAAAAAAAAAAGGTACATAGAACCTGAATCTCATTGAATTATTTGATAATTGTTCTCCCAAAATTACTCCATAACATCCTTATGCAGAAGTCGCTTGTCTCTCCTGGTAATAATTTCATTTAAAAATTTAAGTATGCACAGCCTTGGAATAACCACATTTAGTACAATTGAATACACAATATTCATGTTAATGCTTTTGCACATTAAATACATTTGTATGCCTTTTTCTCTTACTAATCTCCCTGTTGTCAGTTTATTTTCAGCAAACCTTTGGAGAGTAAAGGGAAAGTTTTTTCTTGACCTCTACATTTGAAATCTGGCATGGCTCCCTAAGAATAAAGATTAGCTATGCATAAGTACCTGTAAGGCTACTAGTTCACCTTCTACACATGGTAATAAAATGTTAGGCATACTTGAAATGAACATTTAAAAATGCTTTTCCTGCATAAAAATCACAATAAAAGATGTTTTAGTGTTATGATGTCAGCTGTGTAAACAGGGTCTGGCTATGAGTGAAGGCCATGTATGAGCAAAATCCTAATTGAGTCCTATTATTTGAGCAGAAAAGCAAGAAGCAATCAAAACAGAACCTCAGGAATACACCAGTGTACACAGAGAATTGTGTAGCACTGGGCATGTTAATGTTTTATTTTACAGAGTTGGACCCTTATAAATTTAACTCTTCCTATGCTCTTCACAGTAATGCTTGATACCCTTTCTATTCTTAACAAAGTTCCCAAACAAATAATCTGTTATTTCTATTTCATTTCTAATGCAAATTCAACTCTAAGACATATCTAGTCATTTTGGTCTGCAGATAGGAGAATTAGAAACAGAAATGATAAAGTAATGAGAGGGTTTTAGGGTATTTCTGAGATTCTGAGGTGAGTGAAGGTGCTCCATATTTATAGGGGGGGTGTTGAAAGAGAATCTATTCTTTTGAGAGATTGAGGTGAAGGAAAAAGAACAGAAAGGATCAAGTCCTAAACTTGGGGAATGTCTACAAATTGGAATGGGAAGAGGAGCTAGTTCACCTAGAGAGGAGGCTGAGGGACAGGGAAAGAACAAAGACAGAGTGAGGTTTAAGCCATCTTACTGAGGATTACGCATCAGCTATGAGAGATTGTTTTACTGGATTTCTTTTTAAATTGCTTTTGATTATAGGCTTTTATAGATTTTAAAAAAGCTTGAATACCAATGGATGAGAAACTTTTCTACCTCTCAGTTCTGATTCAAGCATCATTTCCACTAAGAAATTAAAAAAACATTTAAAAACATGCCTTGATTCTAGCACTACCTTGTGAAATCTAATTTAAATATCTCTTCTTTCATTTGACTTATTCCTAAGGTCCGTTTACAGCCTTATTTCAAGATGCATTTATTTGAAATTGCTTTTTGAAGAATTGGAAACTATAATTAAATGTATATTGGGAAGACATTATTTTGAGATGGAAAAAATAATTCTCACTAATATTGTGTTGCAGCAGTCACTTCCTACGCTTTCAACTATTGAGAGACTTTGGTAGTTCTTACCTCTCATCACCTCCCATCAATATTAGCATCATAAACACGAGTATTGTGGTACTTCTGCTTTTGATTTTTCCATTTGATAGCATAGGCACTGGCTAGTGGAACATGGACTAACGTTGGCCCAGGGATTTTTCCCAATTTAATTTGTTTTCAGTGTATCTCTTTAATTCTTGCACATTTTATCATAGCTGCCAGTGGAAGTGAGGAACTACAATTCTGTCAGCATTATCTACCTTCTGCTGTGGAAACCCTGTGGAATTTCTTTTTTGGAAGTAACAAGGTGAACAATTAGTAATCTGAAGGCCCACTATGAATTGGCACAGAAGAGTAATAACTATTAAGACAAAAATGTTTTGATTCATTGATTCAAGGGCCTCTTTTTCTTACTGAAATAAGAATCAGGACTGCTTACAATTATTATGCTGAACATGTTTCTTTATCTGAGCACTTCCACTTCAATTTTGCTTGTTTTATTTCCAATTTATCTCATGCATTCATTACTTAGAAAGGACTAATTCACATCAAAAATGTCATTCCTGGGGGGAGGAGCCAAGATGGCGGTCTGTAGTCAGCTTTCTGCAGACGCTCCTGTCCAGAAGGAGAGTTAAAGGACAGAAATTTGGCGAGAAAGCCAACGGTTTGGAGCTGAGCCAAGAGACAAGGTCGAGGAACACACATCAA